>JASCZW010013086.1:0-26595 GCA_034211315.2 Aedes japonicus
TAATCTTCCATAGTTTTTCACGATCAATAGTATCGTATGTGGCCTTGAAATCGATCGATATGTGGTGTGAAGGGACTTAATATTCACGACACCTTTGGAGGATCGTAACGTAAAGAGTTTTTTTTTCCTGTATTGGGGACATGATACCACCGCGACCATTAATTGTTCTATTGTGGTGAGCCCTCTGTTTATGTTTGCCAAATTGCAATGGGGTGTCACTATTCTTAGTAACTACCACTACTATTTAAGGCAATGATCCCAACTAGGTAATATATTCCTTATGAAATTTATTACCCTTTTGGGACTAACAACCCAGATTTCCCAAGGCTGCAACGCAGTCACACAGTAAATGTTCAGAGCTTTCACTCTCCAGGTTACAAAAGCGACATTTATCTTCATCTAGTTTACCAATGAGCTTTAGGTGATATTTACTAGGACAGTGTCCTGTTATTGAAACCTGTGTATTAGGCTCCAGAATCACGTTTGGATAGATTTAATGTAATCTATATGTATGACATGCGTTTGGCTTTATAAAACGTTTTGATTGCCGGGCATTTAAGGTCTTGTTCCAGTTGTACTGTACCTTCGTTTTCTCCCAGAACTTTAATTCCATTTTAAGAGCGCAAGAAGATAAGCCAAAAAGGGCTCGGGTCAGAGAATTTCGTGGTTGATCCTTTTTGCCAATTCGTCAGCCTTTTTCATTTCCGTCGATTCCGGTAGGCCAAGGAACCCAGTATAGGATAACAGTGTTGCGACAGGACAGGCGTTGCAGAAATTTTGAGCATTCCCAAACTATTTTGACGTATAAGTTTTTGATTTTAAAGCATTTAGCGCTGCTTGACTATCTGAACAGATGCATATAACGGGTGTCCACTAAAAATGCAGAATGATTTCAATACTTTCCATCAGAACAAAAACAGCCGCATAGAAATGTCACTTTAGATGAATGAATCGTTGCACTCTCCAGAAAATTTTCATACACTCTTATTTCACTCTAACATGTTCAGTCGTGTTCAGCATGCCGTCGAAACAGGAAGAACTGCGCGCGCGCGTTGTACAATTCTTTCAAGCGAACGAAGATCGTGGGAAAAAAATACACGGTGGACCATTTTTGTCGTGAAAAAGTTCCGGTATCCACCGTATACCGTATCCTGGCATGCATGAGAGTAACCCGGAAGAAAGGTTGCGGCCGTCCAGCGAAAATAATGAATGAGAAAACGCTCCGCTCGCTGCGCAGCGTGTTCAACAACAAGGATTCGGTAAGTCAACGGGAAGCAGCCCGAAAGTTCCATTGTTCGAAGTCACTCATCTGCAAGACGCTAAAGAAAAGAAGGAATAGTGTGTAGAAAGAAAACCAGATCCCCAGAGTACACAGATGAGCAGATTCAAACCGTGAAATCCAATGCCGCTGGATGACTCGGAATTACGGCGGAAAATCTTTCGTTCTGGACGACGAAAGCTACTTTCCTCTTTCGAAGTCTCAGATACCGGGAAACGACCGATTCTACACTAAGGACAAATCTACTACTCCTCCAAAAGTAATGTATAAGTTCAAGCACAAATTTGAATCGAAGGTTATGTTATACATCGTAATATCCGATAAGGATATTTCGAAGCCGTGGTTCAAACCAAGCGGTTTGGCCATCAACCAGGAGGTGTACCAAAGAGAGTGTTTGCAGAAAATACTCATCCCATTTCTTAAACAACATCACTCGGATGGCAAATACGTGTTTGGCCGGACATGGCATCATCGCACTACGCAAAAAAAAAACGCTAACGTTTTTGGAGAGCCAAAATATACCATATGTGCCAAAAGACCGGAATCCGACAAATTTGCCACAGTGCCGTCCTATCGAGGATTTCTTCGGTCTTTTGAGCTCCATGGTATACAAGGATAATTGGAAGGCCAAGAACACCAAGCAACTTACCAACAGGATCAAAAGCTGCATCCGAAAAATCGATGTAGCTGCCGTCCAACGGTCATGTTCCAGCATAACGACTAAGCTGCGCCGCTCGGCAGACCACGGACCATATGACAATATTCACTAAACTTAGTTTGAAGATTTAAGTTGACCCTTTTAATAAAATAAATCAGTTTGAACAAAACTTCACTGGTATTTTTTCCTGACCCATTCTTTTCGTTCTCATTATTTAGTGGACACCCGTTATTTGCATTTTTGTAATTCCTTCTAATGCAGATTGCTGCACATTCTAGGATAGCATATATTTCAGCCTGAAATACCGTGGACCATTCTCCCATGGACACTGAAAAGTTAATTCCAGGGCCAGTTATTCCAGCACCTACCAAACTGTCTTGTTAAGAGCCATCAGTATAAAAGACTAATGATCCGGGCCGAATATTCGGCCCTCCTGCTTGCCAATCCAGACGCGTCACATCATGAACATGGAAATTATGGTTAAAGTAGTTTATTCTCTGCATGCGGTCCTAATTCAACATTATTAGTGGACTTATTTGTAACTCTTTTGTGATACTCAGTCAATTTTTGCGTGACGTAATTAATGGACGTTCCCTTTTTATTACTTCTGTGATTTATAAGCAGTACTTTTGAATAACAACTTCTTTAATTTGCCATTATGTCTTTTTGAAGATTGAACCTAGGTTTTCTCGTAATTTTTGGGACAAAAAATCAATAAATGGTCATGGGATTTGTTTATTGCTTTACTGGATTATAAGGAGGAGTTTTATCCATCTCTGAAATAAATACTGAAAGAAATTTATAGCAAACAGAAAGAGAAAATAAATGAACTATCAGTTACTCAGTCAGCTATGTAACCATTTCGCCCTAATGACCCATTTCGGGCTTATTGCATTTGCATAAGGGAAGGTCCATTAATTATGTCTGGATCAACAACAGAAAAGGGCCTATCAACATTTGTAAACAAACACTTCTGAGCCTATTTCCTCGCAAAGCGTAAGCCACCCACGCAAACCAATACCATCATCATGTAGGGGAAAGTTCCCCCTACACGACGATTGTGTAGGTGTGCGTGTATAGCCAACGGTATGCGAGAAAAAGGGCTCAGAAGTGTTTGTTTACATATGTTGATAGGCCCTTTTCTATTGTTGATCCAGATGTCACGCAGTAAGGGGGGAGGGGGGGGGGGGGTTGAGAAAACGTGACGATTTATACAGAACAAATTTAGGGTCCATACAAAAAACGTGACCAGGGGGGAGGGGGGTTTATAAAAAGTCAATTTTTGCGTGATGTAATTAATGGACGTTCCCTATTGATGTTTAGCCTAGTGGTATTTAACCTAATAGCATTGGACCAAATGACTCATCATCATAAACATAACCCGAGCACAACTACAAAGTACACCCAAAAGTTGAAATTGTAGCAAAACATGCAATTGCAGTTTTTGCAATCATATCTTGAGAAATCCGCATGATTCTGATAAGGCAATTTTGCCCATCATGATCCACAAAGCTTTTTATGGTATAAACAAAGCCATGCAAGTGTGTGCAAGCGGTTATCGCTGTGTGCCTAGTGCCTCGATAGTCGCAGCAACAGTTGGGTTTTTGTTCAACCGTCACCAACTTCTCAATATGGGTGAGACAATGGCACAGAACGCCGCTACGACATTTGCCACTGTTGCTATTCCGCTGTCAAGTGTTCTATTTTTATTTTCACTCGTCATCACACTCCCATCTCCATCTCAGGTCACCATGCATTTTATGAAATAAACGAAGCCATGTAAGTGTGTGCGACCGATATAGACTTCATTGTTGTAATGTTGAGTGCCTCGTCAACCGAAGCAACTCTAGGGCTTTTATTCTGTTCACCTCAACTTGTTATGGTGACTGGATGGTTACAGAAAGGAGCCGTCATGCTGACGGTCGCGGTTCGACTCTCGGTAGCGGATGGTAATCTTTTTTTTTGTGCGCCATTGAATTTACTACTACTAATCAACTGCACAACCTCACGCACACATTGAATTTTTCTAATCTAATTAATGTGTTGCTTTTTTGCCCACGACCAATGTTGCATTTTTTCTCCAAGTTACGATCCATTACGAGAAATTAAACCAAATCATGCGAAATTGCATTACAATCTTGCTTTTTCATTTTGGGTGTAGTTGAAAATACTGTTAAATGACAAAGTAATAATATAAAAAATATGAAGCCACATTTATACTTTTATACGACATTGAGAGAGCTAAAAATGAGTTCGATAAAAAAAACCGCCAAGCATAGGATTCAAACACTAGGCCTCAATGTGATAGCTTCGTAGCTTCAAAGCTGTACCATCTCTAATTGTTGAAAAAATAGCTTTTTTTGAAACAATGATGTGCTTCTCATTGTCAGATACATAACGACCATGTTATAAAAATACCTGTCATCATGTCAGAAACTATGTTTCTCAAAGTACTTAGGTTGGTGTAATACAATTTCAAGAGTGTTTACAACTATTTACGAAACCTTGTCTTGTTTATCTATCTATATATACACTCAGTAACAAAAAAAAAGCCGAGCAAAATTTTGCTTCCAAAAAACGCCATGTTCAAACTACTAGAACTTTGTCAATTATCAATATTTTTGACTGAAAATTTTACAACACTATGTATAATGTAAAGACCTTATGTGGCAAAAATTTTATGTTGATCAGATTTATAAATTTGAAATTTTTATAACATATATTGAAAAAGTCCATTTTGGACATACCAATTTCAAAAATACGTATTTCTGTGAAAATTTTAGATAACATATTTTAATTTCCACCATAGCCAAAAAATACATAGAAAATAAAGCAAACGGAACGAAATTTAGCATGTGGTGGTTTTGAAGACAAAAAATGTTTCTTTGTTGGTTTGAGACCCCTTTCCATTGCATCCAAGCATCTTATGATAGTTCAAGACCCCTCTTGCCTCTAGAAAGGGGCCCCCATGCAAATGAATCCAAATTTGGTATGGGCGAGTTTTTGAAGGCAAGAAATGTTTTTATGGTAATTTCACACCTATCCCCACTCTGGAAAGGGGGGCTCCCATACATACGATACACAAATTTAAACCAAACATGAGAACTATCCCTACCGCTATGCAAATTAGTATTTAGTGGTTTTTGGGTCCGGAAAAGCATCTAATGATAGTTCGATACCCCTCCCGCCTTTAGAATGCAAATAAAAACAACTTTCTGTATAAATCAAGAACTAATCAAACAAATGGAACCAAATATGGAATGTGGAGCTTTTGTGGGCAAGAAATGTTTCTACGGTGGTTTGAGATCCCCTCCTCTTTGGAAGAAGGGGCTCTCATATAAATGAAACAGGAATTTGAGCCAAACATGAGAATTATCCCAACAGGTATGACTTTTTGTATGCAGGGATTTTTGGAGTCGGGGAAGGCTCTTATGATGGTTCGAGACCCCTCCCGCATCCCCACACCAACGAAACACAAATTTCTGCATAACTCGAGAACTAATCAAGCAAATAGAACCAAATTTGGGATGTGGGGGTTTTCGGAACCAAGAAATGTGTCAGTGGAGGTTTGAGACTCCTCCCCTCTCTGGATGGGGTGGGCTCTCATGAAAATTAGACACAAATGTCAACCAAACATGAGAATCATACCGACTGTTATGAAAACTTATATGTAGGGGTTGTTGAGGCCGGAGAAGGTTCTTATGATGGTTCGAAGCTCCTACCCCGCCTGGAAGGGGGGAGGACTTCCAAACAAATGAAACACAAATTTCTGCAAAGCTCAAGTTCTTGGAATAGGAGTTCTTTAAATGGAACGAACTTTGGCATGTGAGGGTTTTTGGGCAGGATTTTTTCTTATGTGGTTCGAGACGTCTTCCTTCTGGAGAGGGGGAAGGAGGGCTCTCAAACCATTGAAACAGACATTTGAACCAAACATGAGAATTATCCATGCACCTTAAACACAAAATGTGTATTTCTCGGCATATTCTGCATAGAAATTTGAACCCCTTTTTAGTCAAGAATTGGTTGAGTTACTCTAAGTGCTACATTATCCACAAGAAGTTAATAGTTAACACATACTTTTTCTGCATAAATAACACACACACACAAACAAACAACAATATTTTAACCAGATTCTATTAGAACAAAAGGCTCGCACCGGGTTCAGCTAGTGTTTATTAAATGCATGGAATTAAAACATTGGCTTATGATTTATTACTGGACCGAAAAAATCTGTTCCATTCAATGTGTGTTTGTGTGAGTGAACTTGTTTCAAATAATATAAGAGATATCCAAAATAGTGTAAACACGACATGTATTGCTAATCAGTTCAAATACATTTATAAAACAGACTAAGACTATCATCATTGGTTCTAAAAAATCAACGCTCAAAAGTGCCTGGACCAAATGGACAGCTTGTAATGATCACTTGAAGATGCGATGGGGGATTATTGCCCTGATATTCCCAAATGAAACATGATGGAATTGAGTAAACGAGCGAAAACTCAACGGGAATGATCTCTCATATGCATCCGTCGAACGATTCTGAACGGCCGTTGTGTTACCAATCACTAATCATTTTTCCTTTCTGTTCTCTTCCCTATGCTATGACCGCGAGCAATATCATATGGTCATCCTAAAGTCAACTCTTCAAAAGCAGTGACCAACAAAAAATGCCCACTACAAAATATACTGAATATCCACGACCTAATATTTAACGGGAAAGAGAGGAACCATCAGGGCACCCAAGTGAAACGATTTGGATAGGTAGCATGAGACTGCCCCCTCCCTATTGTTAACATTTCGCGGAACGAGGGCGGGCTCTTCGACCCCATCTATTGGGTTTATTCTGTCAATCGAGGGCTCGATTTTAATGCTGTGGGTGTGAACTTGCTTTTGGAAGGAGATTCTCTTCCCTATATTCGTGGGTTTCGCGTAAGTGTCTCTGCTTACGAGCCCGCCCAAACGTTTTTGACCCTTCGTACAGGAGCTTGATGATCACAAACAACAATAGAATCCTGATCAAATCGTTTTCCAGATTATTCCACTGCTATGGAAAGTTACCTTGCTACAATAGATGGTAGTATCTTATCATCATTATCATCATCAATAGCATTTATTTGGAAATAATTTAGTAAATTTTGCGTTCGATTTAGTCAATAGAAGCATAAATAGACTTTCAAATATAGTGTGGAAGAAATTGAGATAAAATTTTGCATGATTCAAAGTGGTCTAAATGTACATTTTTATTTATATACAACGCCCGTCACATTTTCCCGAACGTGAAAGCAGTCGATCTACGTTTGATTGTTATTATCTAATCTAATCTTAAAGTCGATCAAGAACTGAAGCAAAGCGGTTAATCAGTGTGATTTAGTTAGGAAAGAGTAGGAAGAGTGCAAAAGAGTAGCAGCTTCTGAGCCTATTGTATTGGCTCTTTATTAATAACTCTGGAAGTGCATTGAGAAAACTAAGTTGTGACGCAAGCAACTAGTCTGTTGCGATGAGCAATAGGCTTGGAATGCGAAGAAAAAAGAGAGATGCCCTTAATCCTTCCCTTGCATACGAAACACTATTTTGAGAGGCGGTTAAATGCAAACTGTGATCAGCAATAGGTTTCAAATGCTGATAAGGAATGGAAAATGATCCAAGCAAGCGGTTCAAGACACTTATATTCAAGCAATCATTCAAATACCTCTATCCATCCGTAAATCAAACTGGTCTAATCTTAATACCCAAGGCCTGCATTCCGCGTCAAAAACGAAGCACACCGATCAAATAAACACACCGTCGATAAATAGGTACGAAGAAGCCAGCCAACTGCCCTCCTAATTGAAATACCGATCGAGATATTGAATGACAAAAACCACAATTACCACGAAAGTTTAAACGATCCGCTCCTTTTAAGAGCGCAGCAAGCCTTTATCGACGGAGAAATCATGCTTACAGTTTTCACTTTTCAACTTGCCCTTGCTTTTCTAGATCAGTCAAAAGGCAACGTCGAATTGAAACTAAAGCAAATGCGTTACGCAGCGAAAAAAAAACTCCGCGTTGAGTAACACTTAAGTTTTACCCAAAATTTGAGGCAAGGCAGCATGAAAAGCATAATACATATTTCGGATAATTGAATTAAGTCACGAACCTCCTCTGTGGCCGTTGGGGCTAGGGTTGGATCGCTCTGGAAAATACAATTCTGTGTTTTGACTTTTATAGCTTTTAATTATCGTTCATTAGTAGTTGACAAGCGTCGGGTTGACACTTTGTTCACGAAGATGTGGTCTCAAGTTACGACCAGTGGTACACGATGACAGTTCATGTTGGCAATATCTCACGGTTTGCTTCTGGTTGGGTAATGCATAAATTCCCATGAAGAAAATGAAATCTTCATGCAACTGCCCATTGGGTAAACCAGCTTGATGGAAGCGGAAGTGAGATGCTGAAATCCCATGTCTGCTCTTTGTGTATTCTACTGAGGCCATAATATTGCTACTAAGTGAGTTTAATGGATCAAATTTAAAGCAATAATTTTCTGATTTTGATAGTACGATCCACATTAGCAACCGCGCAACCTAAACCACAGAACCCATAAAGAAACGCCGCCCCTTGGCCACCCAACCGACGAAAACATGCGATTCGAATCGCAACATTTGCATTAATGACATACAATTTCGCGAAAGCCGAAGCCCTAACGCAAGCTTTCGCTTTCATGGTGGACGAATTTTGCAAAGCGCCTTCCAGCCAACAAACAGGACGACAGCCGATCAGATCTTTACGTCATAGCAGCAGAGCAAGCTCGCTTACTTTAGTGAGGGTGAGAACCAGGTCAGTAGGGCCCCTCCGGGGTGATTGGCCGAACAGTCTTTGACCGCATCGGGGGCCACCGAAGAAATGAGTTTCTTCTAATGTATCACCGACCTAGGATCAACTGGTTGCCTCCGAGGTCGGGTAGGACAAGTCCTACATCACATAGCTCAACTGAATGAAGTGAGGAACAGGGTAAAACTTTCACTAATCGCTAACGAGATTGAACACAGGTGAAGAGAGGAATCAAACGGGGGCTACTAAATATTAAATTTCATCTTTTCTCGTACCGCTCAATTTTAGTAGGGACCCTTATTCGTATGAACACCCTTGTAAGGCGTCGGTTACCAGTTGTTTCACAAGAAAGATCCTACCCATAATAGAGGTTTAGTTTTTTTGATCGCAGCAACCGTAAATGACTGTCGAAGGCCTCTCGATTTTCCTAGGGTTGTTTTTCTAGGAAATATGTATCTATTGACTGATTAATTTACTTGATTGATGCAGCGTTACACAATGCTTTGGCTCTTGTTTCTTCAATATCGCGGTTTGAGGCCCCTTTTACGGTATTTGAAGTTGTAAAAGCTCCTCCATTATCTCAGCAGGTTGATAGAAGCCCCACTGCAAAGCAACACCAAGTTGAAGGTGGGATCCATTCCCATTCTGGGACACCCTGTAGTTCGAATGAACAGCAGTCTTGGTCGAGTATCGAGGAGGTGTGAACCCGTTCACCAAATGAGGTCTAGTCAGATCCCCACTTAGTAGGAAGGCGGGATCCAGAGGCATCCAACACGCTCGGAAGCGCCTTGGAAACAGGGGTCTCCGGGAACACCGAAGAGGCCATGGATGTATCTGGGCTCATCCGGGCCGAGAAAAAAAACACTTCAAAAAGTTATTAGTACGAGACACTGAAGAAGTCTGCACATTGTAGACGAAATACGCGTATCTGTCGAAGATAAGCAAAGGTAGTTGGAATTAAATGGAGATTACTAATTTATCTTCTAATTTATAGTTACTTCAAAAAGTGTTATAAGTCTCAGAACAGCTGAGTGCTATCAGCAAGGACCTCATACAAAACTAGTTGCAGCCTCGTGGGTCCGTTCAGGCTGCATACCGGTAGAGGGACGAGCTGGAAGCCAAACTTCCAGCCGGCCAAAGTGCCAGGGAAATGACAAGGCTAGTGGCAGCGGAAAAGGTCAGACAGTCCACCTGCAAATACACGCAGACGCATGCGTCCGTTTCCGTGAGAGGTCCCACCCCACCTGCCGTGGAGGCAGTCGTCCCATGAAACTGCAATCGGTATTCCCAAAAAGCGGATGGAGTCAGGTAACCCCACGGGCCCAAAGACATACGCAAATGTGTTGTCGGAGTCCACCCTCACGCTTCATGGAGCGTGAAGAGAGTGGCCTGGGGCCAAAGGCGCTAGAACTTCCTCGTTGGCGTCGAAAGTTTTATTCGCCGTGGGCGGCTCAAGTGCAAGGGCTGGCTCCAGCCACGAACAGACCGACAAGAGGGGTATGAACGACGACCCGCCTAGATGCAGGCAAAATTACTAAACCAAGATTCAGAAAACGAGCGATTGACTTAGAAAAGAAAGTAAATCAAGGCATGGACAAAAGCGGAACCGCAGTGAGGCCCTCATCGTGAAGATCGAAAAGCCTAAGTACTCTGAAGTCCTCCATATCGACCGTACTCGCAACGATGAGATCCTAGAGCTTAGGAAGGCTTCAGCCTGTAAAAATCTAGCTGAACAACCCTTGGAAGTGAGGGTGGAGGTTCGCACTCTGCCAACGTTAGTGACTCTCCAGTGTTAATCCAGATCTAGGCATATATACTGGTCTTTTAACAGGCCATTGTCCGAGCCGCTGTCACTTGAAAGTGATTGAAAAACTTCAAGATGATTCATATCGCTTTTGTGGTATGGAAAAAGAAGACTCTGAAAATTTTTTTATACCACTGTCCAGCAATTTTCATTAAAAGAAGTCAGTTCTTCCTCACAGGGCTAATAGAACCCTTAGATATTTGGAGAACAAATACCAGTACGGTAGTGCAATTCATTCGAAGTGTAATACCGTGCAGGGATAATGCTCTAAGTCAAGCGTTGACGACCACTCCTAACAATAGTGGTTCGTCATCTGGACAAATCTAAAAAAAAGGAGATAATCACAATAGATCTAAAAATGGTCGCAGTGATGAAAATACCCGACAATGAATATAAAACAAAAATCTGCGGCCGTAAAGGCCCAATGTGGGGTTGATGTAGCTACAACAGACATACGACTGTGAAAAAGTCCACTCGGTTCCCAAGTGGAAACGGTACGGCTGGCAATAATTGCCGCGGACTCGGCTCTAAAACTGGCGAAACTCAAGGTGGGGTAATCCGTTTGCCGGCTGAGTTGGTACCAGCTGTCAAAGGCATGCTTTGAGTGTCTCAAAAATGGACGTATTTCGTGGTAGTGGTAGACCACAAGGCTCGAGACTACAAGAAGCCCTCCAAATCCAAAACGTGCTCTGGGAAACCAAACGACAAGCCCGTCACGGAAGCCCCTTAATGTCCGACCTACTTGGGTAATCCAAGAAGCTAACCACAGTGCGGGTTAGGCAGCTCAGCAGCTGCTGTGTCAAGCATTTAGTTAGTCAGCAACGGATATTGCCATAATATCCGACCCATACCGCATCCCGACCGGTAACGGAAACTGGGTTGCGGATAGGTCACATATGGTAGCATTATGGATGACAGGCAAGTTTCCAGATTAAGAGGTTGTGTCTAACTCAAACGAGGGCCTCGCGGTTGTAAAAGTGAATGAAGAGTTCTCTGCAGCTGTTAAGCGTGGTCGATTGATCAGTTTTCACAAATGGTTGATCGGATGACAACATTGGTAATAGCGAGCGACTCAAAGCTTGGGCGCTGTATTGGGGCAGTCACCTTACCAACCCAAGGGGTCAGATCCTGCTCAGTGGACCTTGCCAGGTTAAACGTAGACCCTTCCCATGTAGAGTACCGGTCACAAAAACCGGAGTGTAGTCGATCATCAAGGTAACGTGACGTAAAGATGCAACCATGCCTAGGAAGGTCAAACCTAGGGATAGTAAAACGCCAGTGTATTGGTGGACAACGTCGATCGCCAACCTCCGTAGAATCTGCCTCCGTACAAGAAGAAGGATGCAGAGAGCGTGGTTGGACTCCGAAAGAACGGAGCGTCGAGTGGCGTTAGTCACCACCAATGCCACGCTAAAGAGGGAAGTAAGACGAGCCAGCTTCAAAGGCCTGTTTTCAAGAGTCAATGCAAACCCATGGGGTTACGCTTATCGGGTGTTAATGACGTAAACCAAAGGTGCAGCACCTCTAGCTGACCAAAAGGCTACTGAAGGTGTTCATTGGGAGACTATTTCTACACTACGACCCGAACCCTTGGCCTCCCATAACCGTAGAATCGTATCATGATGAGCGTTCCAGTACCCCAGACCATAATGCTGTCATGACGGTGGAGGGACGATCGTCAATGCCAAACATTCGCTATCACGTGGGCGATGATAACGGCAATGCGCAGGACGTGTATGGTTGCGAATAATTATCTCATTGTGATAGAAAAGTTGCTAATGGTAAGCAAAACACCAAAGCCAGATGGCATACCTAACTTGGCCAACAGATGGCTATTCTGCTGGCTCCGGAAATGTTCAGGTTAGTGATGCAAAGATGTCTGGACGAAGGCGTCTTCCAGGAAATGTATGACACTAGTATTGCTACTAAAGCCATGGAAGCCACTGGGGTTCCAAAGGCATACCGTTCGATATGCTTGTTGGATATGACAAGTAAGGTGCTTGGAGATGTTAATCCTCAACAGGTTGTAAAGCCCACGGATGGCACGGACGGCCTGTCAAAGAATCAGTTTGACTTCCGCAAAGGAAAGTCAACGGTAGATGCCATCATGGCAATTCAAAGTAAGAGGCGGGGTGTTCGTTACTCTGCAATTGTCACCCTGGATGTGAGAAATGCGTTCAATAGCGCCAGCTGGGAGGCTATTGCTAACTCGCTCAAACGCCTCCGGTTTCCTGGAAATTACTTTCAGAATCAGGTTCTGGTATCCAACACTGCGGCGGATCTGGAACGTGTTCAAGTCACCGCAAAAGTTCCGCAAGCTTCAATACTGGGTCCAGTGCTATGGAACACGCTGTACGACAAAGTTTTGAGGTCGAAGTTTCCTTACGGGGGTAAAAATAGTCGGTTTCACGGACGACATCAGCCTTGAAGTCTATGGAGAGTTCGTAGAAAAGGTGGATTTAACGGGCACGCACTCCATCGATATTGTCGAGGAATGAATCGCGCTCCAGGAGGCTGGAGTTAGCCTCAATCTACAACAGAGATTACTATGGTCAAGAACAGAAAATTGGTGAAAAGGATGACGATAGACGACAACTCCTCCATCACCTCGAAGCGGTCCCTGAGATACTTGGGGGTTATGATCGAGGGCAAGCTGTCCTTTATCAACCACGTTAACTACGCCTGCAAGAAAGTCTCTATCGATTGATTCCACGCCAAATCGGTCGGTCACCAAACTCAACTATCTTCGATTTTGATGAAACTTGGTACACGTCTTCGGTATGTTGAAAAAAAAAATCCACTGGTGTTAAGATTATTTGGATTCAAGAGTAACTTTTGAGATGGGTGTATGTTTTTTTCCAACATTTTACTTGAAAAATCGTAGTTCAAAAACCATTACATTTAGAGAAAAACTTTATATGAGGGAGTTGTAGAGAACTAAAAAGGCTTTGTAAAAAAATGTACACTGAAAAAAAAATTTTTTTCATAAAGAAAAATCGAAAATAAATACTAAAAATCAAATATAAAAAAACATATTTTTAATATTTTTCAAATTTGTTTTGTGGAAATTTGAGAAAAAAGACACGTTTTGAAAAAACTCTAGGATGGACGCTCTTATAATAAAAAGTTTTCCGAAGAGCGAACTTTGGTGCATATTTCAAATTTTGGTTATTCATTATTATAAATGAAAATTAATTATACAATATGATTTTGGAGATCATTAAAAACAATAATGATCATAATGATAAATCACCTGAACGCAACCGTTTTCGAGATTTTTTGGATTTTATTTCAATAGAATGAAAAAACATAAGAAAATTCGCTCTTTTCTTAAGTTAATCGAGATTTCCACCAGAAATGATAAATTTTCCAAGATCTTCATATTATAACGTTCACATTACTCTAATGTCCTCTTTTCTTTTGATATCAGGATGATAAGAAGACTCATTTGAAAAGAACAAGATAAATAGCACTATTGTTTTAATATTGCAATCAATATATTTATAATTGTTTTATGGCTGTATCGGTCGGGCCGCTCAGAGAATGAAGGGAGCGAATTTGCTAAAGCGATGAAAGTAACAGCGAGATAGATGTCGCAGGGGCGACAAGTGTGAAATGGACAGATGATGAAATTATGCGGAGGGTCATATAGAAGAAGCATATTAATCGAACTGCTGACTATTTTGCCAAGCTCCAACGATGTTAGAGGTCGGGTGTAGTGTGTGAAAACTACACTCCGAACAGTTCGGTGATGTAGCGATGAAAGTAACACATATTGTTTAAGGTAGGTAGACAAATAGCAGCTATAACGTATGTCAGGTATATCTTCTCATAAAAAAACAGCTAATGTACGCTGCCTGTAAACTACCAGAGATGTTTTATACCTGCATTTCCAAAGGTACCACAGCCAATATATATGCTCATACATAGTCGCATTCATCAGTAAAATCTATCTGAGTGAACTGAAAATGGAGTTTAACATGAAGAAGTGTTGTATGCCGTTTCCCACTAAACGGTGCTCAAAAAACCTTCGTAAATTAACCGAACAAAATGTCAAAAACTCAAGTTTATGGGCAAAACACATTTGGACACTTCTTTGATGATTTGTGATAATTGTCGTTTGCATTTAAATAGAACGGAACAATCCCATGCTGCAATTTCGGAGCCTAGTGAGAAACCATCAATTACTAACATTATGGATCCACAACCATCTACATCACGGCAAGTAGACTTGTATGGTCTCGAGGAAACGCCATCGGCAATATCATTAATGTCAGTGCCATCTGATAGCAGTGTGCAAGATTATTCAAGGCGCCATAATATTGAGCTATTTAACAAGGGCGTAGCTGGAATCAACGTTTCGCCAATATCGGCTAAAAAGTTCCTGAACGTAAATTATGCCCGCAAAAAGTTCAAAGATGTTTCAAACGGCATTCGGACACACATATTTGGGGATCAAGCGGAGGAGGATGACCTGGAACAATTGAAAGTGAAAGCAGCCGAATATGACGAAATAATCGCGCAGCTAAAGGACCGGTATGCTGATCCAGAAACTTCGAGGGACGATCAAGTAAGGATACTTTCGGTTTTACCACAATCTTGGACAAATCAAAGAGTAATGGCAGAATTTGGAATAACAAACAAGTACATCGTATCACAAGCTAAATTCCTTGCAAAGCACGAAGGTGTTTTAGCTGCCCCTAACGAAAAGCTGGGACACGGTCTGAACCGGAAATAAAAAACCAAATTTTGCAATTTTACGACAGTGATGAGATTACACGAGCAACCCCTGGTATGAACGACTACGTTTCAGTGAGAGTGAAGGTAAGAGGGTTCATATTCAAAAGCGCCTTTTAGTTTGTTCATTAAGAGAAGCTTTCATTAAATTTCAAGAGATGCATCAAAATGCTGTTGGGTTTAGCTCTTTTGCAGCACTAAGACCAAAGCATTGCAAATTACTTAGCAGCACAGGTTCTCATAACATTTGTGTTTGCACCATTCATGAGAACATTAACTTGATGCTTCATGGTCTTAGAAAATATTCATTCGAGAATGATTATAAATTGTGTTTTGAAGAAATATTATGTAGCTCATCAACTAGAACTAAAAAATGTTACCTCCGTGAATGCGAACGATGTCCAGGCTTTTCAGATTTTGAGAGTAGTTTAACAGACAAATTAGAAAAACGTGGTTTAGTTGAAATATCTTTTGAGCAATGGATTTCAACTGATAGATGTAGTTTAGAGACACTTGTTAAACCAATTGATGAATTTATTGCTTATTTTTGTGAAAAGTTGGAACAATTAGTATCCCACGATTTTGTCAAATCTCAGCAGTCTAGTTTCTTGAGAGATTATAAAAGTTGTCTTAAAGACGGCGAAGTAATAATAATTTGTGATTTTTCTGAAAATTATTCATTTGTTTTTCAAGATGCTGTTCAAAGTAGTTATTGGAGTAATGAGCAAGCCACTATTCACCCTTTTGTCATTTATTACACGGAATCTGGAATACTTAAAAATATCAGTTTCATTGTTATCTCAGAAGTGTTGAAACATGATACGATTGCGGTGCAGGTGTTTATTTCAAAACTAATAAGCTTTTTGCAAACAAAAATTAAAGTAAAGAAAGCTACGTTTATGTCTGACAGGGCAGCATCCCAATATAAAAATAGGAAGAACTTTGCAAGCCTTTGTAAGTTTAAAAGAAATACAATATTGATGCTGAATGGCATTTTTTCGCAACATCCACGGTAAGGGACCTTGCGATGCAATTGGTGGTACATTAAAACGAATGGCAAGATATGCAAGCCTTGCTGTACAACATGAACACCCTATAAAAAGTGCATTAGAGTTATTCGAATGGGCGAACCAAAAAAGTGATGATTGTTTAACAAAAATGTCGTTTTGTTATGTATCACATGAAGAGTATGAACAGGGGGTAGCAGAATGGAATGAAATTTACCGACAGACTAAAACGATTGCAGGTACACAAAAGTACCACTCATTCGTTCCAATTTCAGAAAACGAAGTTTTTGTAAAACTGTTTTCGAATGACGAAGAAGGCAGGATTCATAATATATATAAAAGCAATCAATAGTTTATATAATGTTTATGTAATATTATCAATGACCGAGACTAATAAATGGTATATATAAATATAAATCCAACCATAATTCATTATTTTTGTCTTATAACTTTAAGTGAAGCTTTTTCAATCGACGAGCTGTTAAGAGTAAGTAAGAGGCACATACATGTGTTTTAAAAAGGCTAAAAACACAAGAGAAACAATCGTTAGCTATTGTTGTTTTAATATCACGAGTAATTTATGAAAAGGGCGTATTTTTTGAGGTTTTGAAATTTTATTGAAAGAAAATCAGAAATATCTTGAAAACGGTTGCGTTTACGTGGTTTATCATTATAATCATTATTGTTTGTAATGATCTCCAAAACCATATTGTAACATCAAAATTTATTTATAAGAATGAATAACCAAAATTTGAAATATACACCAAAGTTCGCTATTTGAAAAACTTTTTTATTATAAGAGCGTCCATCCTAGAGTTTTTTTTAAAACGTGTCTTTTTTCCTCAAATTTCCATACAACAAATTAAAAAAATATTAAAAATATGTTTTTAGATATTTTATTTTTAGTAATTATTTTTGATTTTTCTTGATGAAAAAAAAATTTTTTTTTCTGTGTATATTTTTTTAAGAAAGGCTTTTTAGTTCCCTACAATTCCCTTATATAAAATTTTTTCTCTAAAGGTAATGGTTTTTGAACTACGATTTTTCAAGTAAAATGTTGGAAAAAACACATACGCCCATCTCAAAAGTTACTCTTGAACCCAAATTATCTTAACACCAGTGGAATTTTTTTGTTCCAACGTACCAAACTCATGTGCCAAGTTTTATCCAAATCAATGATGATCGGGTGTGATTTTTGGGATTTCCGGCACATTCTGGATGGAATCCCTCTATCGCTATATCGGAATTATCCCGCATGATGTCGAATAGCTTAGCAATACAAAGGAGCAAACGGAAGCTCCTGGCCAGTGTCACTCTGTCCATACTTGGTCCGTCTTAGCGGCGATGATGCTTATCGTCATCATCATAAAAGTAGACTTGGAGTGTTTCGAAAAACGGGGCATGAGAGGTATCCGTAAGACCACTAGATCTGTATCAATGGTCAAGTAGCAGAGGGAATGCAATAATTTCAGCAAATGTCAGTGGACCCACTGACTATTCCCTGGAGATATTCGGATGGGTCTGTTGGTAACTCGGGAAAGTAACCTTCGACTTGACGCAGCTCCTGCCAGAGTACGGCTGCTTTAAACGGAGCTGCACATGTTTGAGCAGGCTAAATTCACCGCGTGTCCCGAATGCGTGGATGACAAAGAATCCGTAAAACACTTGTTCTTCACTTGTCCGACGCGAGAAATGGCATGACGGTTGTGAGCGGTCGGGACACGATCCCGGACAACATTGTTCGGAAAGTGTGTCGAGTGACATCTAGAATGCGATTGACACGGTGGCCTTCCAAATCCTTCTCGAACTCCAAATCCGGCTAGGGCGACCAAATAACTAGTACGGTCGTATGTAGTTAGCCAAAAGTGGGTGCTTAAAACGCAATACCCCCTTCCCCGAAGTTATACTGAGAGGTGGTTTCAGGGAGACCAAGGCTAGCTGGACTGCTTTTAGTTGGTCAAGGGGTTGGCATTCTCAACCCCACGTTGAGTTTATCAGAGTCTGGTTGCAGATTTCCGTTAAAAAATCGATCGTTTTGTTCGATGAAGTTAAAGCAAACTGCTGTACACTTTGAGTTGCTGCAGCCATCGTCAACTGCAGAATCATGTAGGGCCTTGAAACTCTAGCCTCGTTAAACTGCTACTACCATTGAAGCTGGCTCCGTTATATAATACAGCCATCAAGGTCACCTCACCAACCACAGCCAACGTCGGCAGGGGTGCTCTCATTCCGTAACTACATCCGCCGTTTGTCATCAGAGTTGCCGGATTTCTTGCAAAGCCCTCCTGGCCCTTTAGTGGAGGGCTTCTCCTAGGGGAGGTCAACTAATTCTACCGTAACCTCACCATCCAGGTGCTCACTGTGGTGGCTGAAGTCGCACTGGTGTGAGCTTTTACTCTTCGTAGGGCTTTAAGGTCGGAGCAAACCCACAAGCTGTGCACGCATTTTCCGTGAGATTGTTGACACCGCGTCCAATACACAGAATCACCGACCAGAATTTCGTTCAGCTCCGCAAGGACCCAAAACAGTGCTCAGTTTGTTTCGGCTGAAGCCTTCGCCGTCTGGTTGGCAATGTTCAATCTTACCAGTCAATTGTTGTCCCGCTCTCTGGTTCCAGGCATTCGGAATGCATCACCACCCAAATCTCCGGAACTACAATCACTTGGATAGCTGCGGCATTCCAGAAAATATTGAGGCTGATCGCTGATGGAACATTTCTTGTTCCATTGCCCCCAGTGATTTTTTGTCCATTCGACAGCAACCCGGCGACATATTCCGGTGGTTGAAATCCCACAGGGTGACGCACGAGACGGGCTTTGCCAAGGACCGTGCGAGATCCGGGCGGCCGTGTTCGGTGAGGACGCTCGCAGCCATCAAGGTGGTGAGGGAGCGGGTTAGTTGAAAAATTATCCGCTCGACCAGGAAGACCACTGCCAACCTGGATGTGTCAATTGGTACTGCCCACACAATCATGATGAAGGACCTGGATTACAAACCTTACAACAACGCAAGGATCACTGGGTAACTGAGGCTTCAACGAAGCAGAGGCTGGACAGATACTGATACTTTCGATGCTCGCAGGTCAGGGGTTACTGTTTTATGATGAGACATTATTTGTCTGGCAACATCCGTACAGTGTCCGAAATGATCGGCTGTGGATCTCGGTGTTCCAAATAGCCACGTCGGTGATGGTTAGGGAGCCGTATCCAGGCGTGGGAGGCTCCCACTGGTGTTTATGGAGAAAAACGTGAAAATCAACGCCGCGTACTACAAGACCGAGGTTCTCGAGAAGATTGTGGCCCCGGCACTTTGGGACATCTACGGGAAGGATAGTTACGTCTTTGAACAGAACGGTGCACCGGACACAGGTTGAATATCGTTCAAGCGTGGTGTTGGGAGAACTTGACTAATTTTCTCGATAAGACTTTGTGGCCTCCCAGCTCCCCTGACCTTAATACCCTGGACTTTTATGTATAGTCATTCATGCTGGCCAAGCAGAGCAGCAGCGTCGCTCTGTTTATGCTGTGGTATGGTGGACTAGCATGGAGCCACCGTCTTGAGTACTATGAACTATCTTGGAAAGCTCGAAAGTACGCACAGGCGCATCCATAAGATATCACGCGTCGCGGTCTATGTCTTAGCAGGGATGGTAAGAATCGGTATCACCATAGAAGAAGACTTTGAGTGCCTCGACCAACGAGGCACGAGAGGTATCCGTAAGATTATCCGCATCAATGATCAAGTGGTAGAGAGAATGGAATAATCCCACCAAAGGTCAGTAGACCCACTGACTAATCCTGGAGATATTCGGGTAGGTCAGTCGGTGACTCAGGGAAGATACCTACCACTTGACGCGTGTCTCGAATTCACCGATGTCGAGGAAACTGCAGATCCATTAGACCGGGTCATCTGGGACGCGATTAACATGGTGGCCTCCCAGATCGTCAACGAGCTCCAAGTCAGATGGCAAAATGACCAGCAGATGGTTAGAGGGATCTGCTACCTACTAAAGTCCCATGTAGTTAGCCATAAGCGCCATAGGCGTGAGAAGCTCCTCTTGTGTTTATTGACAAAAACATGAAAATCAATGCCGCGTACTAGAAGACCGAGGTTCTGGCCCCGGCACTTCAGGACATCTACGGGAAGGATCAATATGTCTTTTAACAGGACCGCGCACCGGCCGACACGGCTAATATCGTGCAAACGTTGATTCGGGAGAATTTGAATGATTTTCTCGATAAAACTTTGTGGCCTCCCAGCTCCCCGGGCCTTAATCTCTTGAATTTAATGTATAGTCGTTCATGCTGGCCAAGCAGAACGAAAATCAAGTGAGCACTATGGACCAATTTACAACCAATTGAAGTAGCTCATTTCCAAAACCTGGGAGGAAGCCGATGGACCAGGTGCGTGCCGTGTATGATTCTTTTGCTAAACGTCTCAAGATTGCTCCCAGCTTATACGTCGTAAAGGTTTTGAATAAACATTTCTTCAATAGAAATTGACTCAGAAAGAATATCTTGTATTTTAATTTTCAAACACATTTTTAAAGTGTATTCGAACTTATTGAACCTTGTATACAGCAGATCATTTGTACCTTCGACCTTTGTTCGTTCGGCTTTTGTTGTTTCGACCTTTTGTCATACGACGTTTTGTCATCCGAAATTTTGTCTTTAGATATCCTTTTAGAAGGCCGTCTTGCATCGGCCTCTGATAGTTTCAATGTCACACACTTAAATTCACAACAAACAATTTAGTCAACTACATAGTAATCTCTTATAGAAAAATCAATGTGGCGGAAAAATGTTGAATGCTACTGGTTACTGGAGCTACTCAGGTGGTTCAAAATTTGAAAACATGAACGTCAAGTAGTTGACATCCTTTTCCTTTATCGTTATCCTTTTAAAGTTATACTTTACACCAAGGTACATTCAATGGCACATGTTAATTTAATTGCCTTCCAGAATTATCGAATGTCTTTGATAAGATCTTAAGATAAGAAGATGAAGTTATAAGATAATTAGAAGATATGAAGATAATAACCATTCAATAGTTCGTACTGAGCAACACTTTTTGTCACATTTGAGGTTAAAAGAAAAACGTAAATTGAACAGGTTTACATCATATCGCGATAATCTCACCAGCCCAAACGTCTCTCGCCCCAACTCATCTAGAGCTTGCCACGGTAATAAGGCAGATAAAGAGAAAACGGCCTTACCCATTAACGAAGACTTGCGCTCCGGAACACGAGAGAATCCCGAGCAAAGCATCCCGCTTTGTCACGTAACTTCGCCGTAGATTTGGTGCAAATATACTCAATGATCGCGAGCGTCAAAGTACCGACTCAGACGACGACGACGACGACGACGACGACGATGAGAAGTGTGGACAAAATGATGAGATAATTGCTTAATCTCAAACCTCCGAGCAGCGCCGTTTTGCACGTTCCTTCCGCCACCCCGGGCTTGTCTTTTTTTCGTGCTACGTAGGTTCAAAAAGAGGCCCCCAGAGAGAAGGTTGCAGTTGTTGCTGCTTTATTACCGACTTTGCGGGGATTATGTCGAGATCGCTTACTTCGAACCCAGCGAATGGAGGATGGAGGATGGAAAAAGGAGTGGAGGGAGTGCGAACTAGTTTACCGGAGCAGGCTTTGTCGCGATTGGATTTTTGCGCGCTTTCCACTTCACATATGTGGACTTACGTCAGAGCGTGGTAGTTGGACTTGCGCGTGCGGGTATTTCGCGGGGATCCCTTCGGCGCCGGGGAAGAAAGTCTTCCGAGCACTTGTTCATCCAGCTGGCACACATACCCTGCAAAGAGAGAAGAAGGAGGGGAAAATCTGTTGCATATTTTATTGCACCTTTGAGAGTTGTAAAATGACACGACCGAATTGTCACGCTCTCGGAAGAGGACAAACTAACTGCCCACGTTACGCTGTGTTGTTTGTACCGTTACATTAACCCTCGAAATGAGCACAAATTTGCATGCGAGACCTACGTCATCGGTCGGTCTCTCAATAGCCACCTTTTTTCCGGAACGTCGCAAGTGAAGAAAACCAGAAATCCCCGGTAGCCGTCCTTCGTCTCTGCCTTAATGTCAACCAATTTGCCAACTCCATTCATCGAAAGCCAAAGCTGAAATTGCCGCAAATCGTCACCCTTGCCGGTGGCCGGGCTTTGGATTCAAAGGAGAGCAAATATTGTCAATCGAATGAGTCCACTGAAGGAGTTTTAAGCTCGCCGTCATGAAGAAAACCTGCTCAGATGGGAACCTGGCAATATGCATAAAGAAAGAAAAAAAACGACAAGGTATGGAGACTGGCACCACTAAGTGGACGACAATCAGTCACTGTCATCGGTTCGTTAATTCGGTAGCGAAGATTTTGGAGCATTCGGTGTGCGGGCGCGGGTAGGAACTAAGATCGGGGGAGTTTGGATTTTGTTGAGTTTATCGGAAGTTGTAATCAGAATGATTTATTGGTTACACGTCAGTATGGAATATGGGCGAACTTGGAGATACATTGTGATTTCTATTTGGTTACTGGTGTGACGGGACATTGGAGATATGTGATGAAATGCATTGCTTTATTAAATTGTAAAAGAATGTAATAATATTTAGTTGGATAACCGTTCACATATTCATCACCTCTATAACATGTTATTGCTTTTCCAAAAATAAACGATTGCTATAGATTTCTTTCGCTTATAACGTTTGCTAGTAGGATGAATTGAAAAGAGTGGCAATGGAAAGGAGACCAAAAACAACATTAGGCAACAGTGGCAGTTCAGATTGCTTTTAACACGGTTGTATTTAAACCCGTTATGCAGAGAATTACAAAACATACCGGAAACACCAGTTCTTTAAAAATGTTTCGTTTATAGTTGTTATCGAAAGGTTAACTTTCTATCACTCGAAATTTGTTATCGATTCACAGTGATTGTGTGTTTAGGATCAGTTACGTGATACATTTCAATCTGATCAAAAATCAATCTGCCAAATAAGGTACGCATATTAGATACTGTCAGGTTCTCGTATTAATAACAATAAACAAGTTTCTCCAATTATAGACTTTTACGACCGTCATCAGCCATGTATCCACAGCGTGTATCCACAATAACTTGGACACATTCAAAATACTGTAACTTTTAAACCACGAGTGAAATATTTCACTCAAACCGAGTTATATTAAAAATGACAACGTTGTGTTTTATTTCAGCTGGGTAATTTTAACACCAGAATTGATTATACCTGTTTTGAGTGCATTCTTTTGACAGCTTATTGCTGAAGATACATGCAACGTATCAACTTGTTTACAAACAACTAGCATACACGCTATTTACAAACAACCCAACATTGAGAATGTTTGACTCAAATCAGTCAAAAATGTGGCCACTCAAAAGTGAGTTAAGATAGTTCGTAGTAGTAAGATGACAAACAGTCATCGATGTTTTCAAGAAATAAAATTGAAGTTGATCGATCAAACTTTGAACAAAAATTTGTTCGCTTTTCTGGTACCACGTTTTAACCGAATATGTGTAGAAAAACATACTCAAAACTTGTTCAAGACGAGACATGTTTGGTATTTCATCCTCACGACTTCTTTACAACAAAGTTCTTATATTCTTGTCAAGAAGATGTTACTGGTGTTACTTGGGAAGCGATTCCGTTTGCTTATATTTATCAACTACAATGGAAACCATACGGGAGCAAGTTTTAAATTACATTTGCAAAAGCTTAGACCATAACAGATATTCAATACCGCGAAGCAGTTCGGATTGAGTAAGCGTTTTGTTTTTTGTACTTTGAAACGGTTCAAGGAAACTGGAAATGTCCATATTCAACACAAAAGAAGTGCCAATTGTGTGAGGGAGCGAATACGACGTAATCCGGCCGTAAATTGAGCAAAAAATTTCAAATGTCCCCTGTTTCAATTAACTGGCTCACCTCGAGCACTAATCTGGAATGCAAGACGTACAAGAAACAACGGGTTTACGGATTACCGGAGCGTCAAAAGCAAGGCAAGGTCCAAAGAAGCGGAAATCTTTTGGTTTGGTGAGATTTTATTTTCGGTTGAAAAGCTTTTTCTCCTTCAGGACAGTCTTGCCAATATTTCAAGAGAACTACTAGCTGGAGAGCGCTATCAGAATGTATCGAGAATCATGGTATGGGGCGCCGTTTCACGAGAAGAAAAACGTTCTCTTCTTTTCATAGAACCTAACGTTAAAATCAACAGTGAAAATAACATCGAGCCGGTTTTGAAGAATCATCTGCTCCCTCATGCTTCAACGCTGTTTACAATAGGAATAAGCTCTAGCTCACAAGGCAAAGAAGACACAAGCGTGGTGCGCGGAATCTTTGCCCGACTTCATCACAAGCGAAGAATGGCCTGCATCTTCACCGGATCTCAACCCACTTGACTACTTTGTTTGAGGGTATGTGCTTCAACTTATAGGCCTTACGAAAGGGCTTACTTTAGATCGACTCAAGAAACATTTGGTTGATATCTGGGACCAAATTCCTCAGGAAACCATGCGTTCCAGCAGCATTTGGTTTACAAAGCGTTTACGCAAAGTTATTAAGAAATAGGACAAGAGATTCGGGCAGAATTGATTATGGTTTAACTTCTTTGTTTTGCTTTATCACTGTCTACAACTGCTTATCACCTCTGCTGAAACTCCGGGACAGTTTGGACGGCTCTGGACTTTTTCTATGCCTTTTCGTTCCGAAAATATTTGCCTGGATATGCTTGAGTACATGACGTTCCTTTTTATAGCCTAAAAAGCTACTAAATCTTCCGTAGATTTTAAGTTCGAAACTCCAGGACAGTTTGGATTACCTAGAGGATCACAAAATTAAAAATAATGACTTTTCAACTTTCCATAAGACTCGTTTTGTATGATTGAATACATATAGTAACTTTATGTTGCAACTTACAAAAAGCTACTGTTACAAATGTAAAACGTATGTTTTGAACAGAGCAGTTTGGACGACCTAGAATAACCCAAGATTTTCGAATTATGTCTGTTGACCTTCCACACTATTCAATGAATATTGTTTAGATACATGTTATTTCTGTACACATTGCTCAATACTCATTAAAGCCTACTGTTACAACTGCATGTTTTACTGTTACTGAGCTCACGTTGGCAGTTTCGATGACCTAGCATCCTCCCCAGTTTGTATCCTGATGTTTTTTACGTTCGAAAATATTCACTGTACTATGAGTTGCATGCGTGGCGTCACGTTGTTTAGCCCAGCTAAGCTATAGTTTCATGCTGTCGATCTTAAGTTTCTGAACTCAACGACAGTTTGGATGACCTAGAACATCACACCGTTATCAGATATTGACAACCGTTGACCTTTCCGGAGGTTGCATCCATTAAGTTTGAATGACCAGCACATGTCGTTAACCTAATGTAGCTCGTAATAAGGTACTTGTTTACTACTGCTGATCCTGAGTTCTGAACTCAAGTACATGCTTGGATCAGCAAGAACATCCCACAAGATTACGAATATATTTAAGCGTTTATCAACTGAGAGATTCAGTATAAACGTTTGGATGCGTACCATATGCTAAACCAGTGGCACATATTAACACAGGCATTCATTTTTTCTTCTTGAACTTCATTATGCCTTAAACTCACTGATTTCATATATTTTTGGATAAAAGAATTGATGAAGAGCAAGCTTGTCCAAGACAGTGTACACTTTTATTCAGTCTGTGATTTTATACAGCCATATTCCTTTTGAGGTTGAAGGGGTTTATATACGGTTTAAGACAAGGTTTAACATTTATGAAGTCCTTCAATAGTCCCTGGCCCAAAATCAACAATGTTCTCTATTATAAAATTGATGCGTAGACAACATTTCCAATCGATTGATGCAAATTTGTTTGAAAATCTCTTGACGAAACGACTGAGATATCTACGCTGTGAACCTGACCGCTTTTCGCGTCGGTCGCAATGCAGTTTTTTTATCAAACTGTATCCCAGTATAGAAAACAAAAACGTAGTTTCTCTTCTTTGTTTTGCTGTAATCCCATTTTGTTTTCATGAAACCTATTTTGAGACACCCTGTATGGTCGATTTTGTCTTTTCATCATCATCGTTCTAAATTGCAGCGAATTATAAAACCAATGCGAACGAATCCTGGTTTTGTCGAATTATCTTAGCGCCAGCCAAAAAAGTTATAGAGGAACCCGAATCTCTCTATTGGAACTGTGACTCGGAAAACAGTAATGTTACCAGAATTCGTTCAAAGTCAAAGATGCGTTCCAGATAGAAGTAGGACACAGTCATCA
>JASCZW010013087.1:0-26627 GCA_034211315.2 Aedes japonicus
GGAATTGAATGGAAATTATTCATCTTTCTTCTCATTTTCTAGTTACAGATATTCCATTAAAAGCTCAAACTTACCAGGACCTTTAGAGCAATTTTGGCCTCAAAATTTTTGCAGTGACTTCTTAAATGATCAAACGAGAGCAATTTTTAATGTTAGATTTAGGGTGTATCTATAAAAACAGTTATTTTGATAGACCTTTTTTATTAGGAAAGTAGTTTCCTCGTGGCTTCTAGAATTTCAAAACATACAACTTTTAATGTGCTGAACTTGTCACTATCAGTGGCCAAACAGTAGAGCAAAGTTGTCTTCTACAAAATTGTTCATAATGAAGCCATGTTGTTTGTATAAATGAAAACTAGGGTGGATCGTTTTTTCATATGAAACAAGAATCTATCTTTTTTATTTGCAGGAACAAAAACCTATATTCTTCAGAAAACTAAAAACTTAGCAAATTCCAAGCAAATATATTTGTTTTCTACAGCCTGTAAAATGACTTCATAAGAACCGTTTATCACCGCTCACCAGAGTGTACCTATGTATAAAAATGAGCCACTTAACTTCAACTTTCTTATATATTTTTCAGCATTGCAGCCTTGCTATTGAGTTTAGAATATCAGCAGAAACATTTTTCATGTGATGTACTAATTGCTATAATTCCCCAAACAAAACGTTGTTATCATTTTCTTTTAATATCTAACTTCTGCTTTTTACAGTATCAAAACTAGCCACTCATGTTTGAAAATAAATTATGAAACAATAAAAATACTTTCGAATTCCGTATAGACATATTTCTCTATCTGTCCCAACCAGAGATCAAACTGTTAAAATGGGTTGTGTTTTTAGAAAACTTGTAATAACTTTTATTAATTCATTTAATAAAAAAGTTGTACATGTTGATACTCTTTAAGACCTGGGAAGACTTGCAGAGAAGTTTGTTTAAGAAAAGTTAGAGCAAAATAACTGACTAAAATGACTTAAATACTGCTGAAAATTGCCTTTTTTTTGGTCATTTGAGAAGCTACGGCAAAAATGTTGCTTTAAGTTTGCTAACCTAGAGTTTTTACAACAGTATTTATCTTTATTGTTGCAAATAAACGAATTGGTTGTTTTTTTTCAAATATAGACCACCCAAATTTCCATTTATACCATTTATACTACTAGGAAAAACTCCGTTCTAACATCTCAACCATAGGTTTAAAACGTATTTTTCGAGGAACTTATAAAAGAAAATTATAAAAGTGTGAGATATTTGAGCTCTAGAACGTTACATATCTGCGAACTACCTTTCATAAACACCCGTTTAATGTATTTCGCCTTATTATGGCGAATGTTCATTTCAAAACTACCCAAACCCGTACAGCTTACGCAGGACGCAGGTGTTTGACCTTATCGCCATCAAACTAGCTACAACTAGAAACGTTAAAATTTATCCCTATCTAAACCATTGTAAAATGCCGCTCCGCATTCGCCTTTACTAGATATCACCCGGCGCAGCAGCAGCAGCAATCAAAACCACATTCGCCTGCTTCCCGCCTGCTAACCCTCGTGCCGTTATCAGCTGACAATCTGTGTAAATATGCAAACTGCTTGGAGTGGATCTCGGCTCGAGGGAGAAGTCGTCGTCGGAGAGACGGGGCCGATATGTGACGAGGAGTCGTGTATAGATATTTATCGCAGTGGAATTTGCCGCGTGCGCGTGCAATCTAACCACATTATTTGCGGGCACAATGGCGTCAGAGCAGCCGGAAAGAAGGGTCCCATGGCAATGGGGTTTATCAGTGCGAAACGAGGGGACAGCATAACGTCATCGATCTCGTTAAAGGTGTGGCAGCTGCTACTGCAGAAACTGCAAAGTTGGAAATCATTACTTGCAGAGTTATAGTTTATGTGCAGCTCATTTTCTAGCCCGTCCAAGAGTCAGTAGTAGCGGGTGCTATTTCTGCGAGTGGAACGGGTTTTGATTTTGTGCCTGGCTTCGACTTGGCAGAGCACAAACTTAATCTCTACAGTGTTTCGTCTCGACGGCGAGTTTCGATGAATCATGCCACTCTGGTAATGCTGTCGCCGCCGCTGAGAAGATTGGTTGGCTGGCTGACGGTTTCTTGCTGGGGAGATGAAGGTTTTTAGGTCACTTTTTGCCCGGTCTTGGTCTAGCGTAGTTGAGTGTTGTAAAAATTTAACAAGTGACAGAAGTGTAGAAAACTTTTGACGCAAACTGAAAGTTATATAATATGAAGTAAGGGGGGAACCATTTTCAACTAACTTTGCTGCTCATTGAAAAAAAAATGTCACAGGGTATGGAAAATAAATTTTCCAAGTTTCAAATGTCATTGAGAAAAACTTTCCAGTGAAGTCACGTTTTTTTGCGAATGTTCACCCTAGAATCATTGTCCATCAATCTTCGTCCATTGACTGCGTGTTCTCTGCTAATCATTGCTTTCACCGACTATAATCAAGTTTTGCAGCACAGCAACAACTGCCTTCTCTATGACAACAAGAAGCATGGACACCTACCGCACTTCTTCAGCTCTTGACAGGACGCACTCAAATGAAGACAACAACACAACAGTGTTCAAGTCTGTCTGAAGACACGCATGCCTATTTAGATATCGAACTGAAACCCTTTGTGGTCTGGATCGTTGATGTTGCCATGACGAATAATGATGAAGAGGCTGGTAATCACGGCGAGGTGGTTTCGGTGTCGAACGGCATAAGCGAACGAGCAGCGGAGATATGCGAAATTGATTAGCTTGCCAACGAGCACACCGGGGCACATATACTGCACGACGTTTCCAGCTGTTGTTTACCCTCGGTCGTTGGTCGGTTCATCACTGAGCACCGGTTCCAAAGTCTGGGGTCTGGCATCTGGCTCTATACAGTGCATCAAGTCAGGCATGTTTTGATTTCTGCGTTTTGCAGTGGCCACCGGTGTTCGCTAGGTAACTGCCGCGTTGTTGAAATTCTTATTCGAGAGGTTCGATTCGCAAATGCTAGATGATGAGCTTTAATGTTGAGCATGTGTGGAAGCAAGTTTAAATACATGTGTTTCTAAAATAGAGCAATGACAAACTTTTATCGAATTCGGTCTTGAATGAGTGCTAGTTTTAATGAGTGAAGTATTAATCCTACCGTCAGTTTGTTTTGATGCCAACATATTTTTAGATGTTTGCTTCTATCACTTAGCCTTAGGTGTCTCGTGATCAATAGTACAAGCTTTAACTGTTAAAATAAGAAAAAAAAAAATGACAGTCGATAAAATTGTTTTATTCTGAAATTGTACGGCAAGAGTCAACAGCAATCTAAGTCATGAAAAACTGAAAAAAAATTACTAATACTACAAAAGTTTTAAACAGAGTAAAACTGTAACTGCCACGTCCCCAGCACAAATTAGTTCCACACATTTTTGGTTGAAAAATTTCAAGGAAAAGGGAAGAATTCAAAATTCATTAAGTGAACGAATTTGGTGAGTTCATTCCTATTTTTTTTTTTTTTGAAGACCCTTTCGTAGTTGCTATTCCGTTACTGAACAGAACTTGTGTGATTGAACAGAGAACCACATAGATGGAGCTTGGGGGTAGCTTTCACATTTTCAATGTACAAGTTCATTAGTTCATTCTATTTATAGATCAGTATCGGCGGCGGCTACATCCTCACGATCTTTGTGGAGGAGGGAAGGATGATTAGTTTGACAATCGTTGGTTAGAGACCGTGTTTCACTCTATTTGACAAAAGTTCTTAAATCGGGCTTAATCAAGTAAATCACGTGAAAAATCGTGAAAAAGAATAATTGCTACTTAGATTTGATGTTCACTAATATGACCGATAATTAATGCGTATCAGAGTCACCTCTTTGGAAAAATGAAGTATTCCACACTGCAATTGAATACTCCATATTCGTGCACGACAAAATCACAATGATAGATAATAATTTGTCCGAACCATACTATGATTTTAGTAGGGCTAATTATGTACTTATCAAAGAAAAATTGAATTGTATTGACTGGCAAACTGTACTACGTGATCATGATGTAGATCAAGCAGTGGATGCGTTCTACCAAATTTTATATGATATTTTAGACCAAACAATGCCCATGAAACAAAAGAGAAAATCTAGTCTCAAATCCCCAGTGTGGTATAACAGACTGGTTACTAATCTCAAAAACATGAAACAAAAAGCTCATAAAGCGTACAAGAGAAATAAAACTGATGAAAATCTATCACTTTATCTGGTCATATGCGATCAACTGAGTTTAGAATTAAAAAATTCATATGAAGAGCATAATGCACGGGTAGAGAATAATATTAAGTCAGACCCTAAATCTTTCTTTAGCTATGTTAAAGAAAAACGTAAGTCTAAGAACTTTCCGTCAATTATAATAATCCGAACATTATAATAATATTATTTGTAAAGCAAGCAACATACTCGGGTTTATCAAAAGGTTTAGTTTGAACTTTAATGATCCATACACCATCAAAATACTGTACATAACATATGTGAGACCCCTGCTTGAATATTGTAGCATAGTTTGGTCTCCACATCAAGATACACATGCAAGCCGTATAGAGTCAGTTCAAAATCAATTTTTGTTATTTGCCCTACGAAAGTTAGGTTGGACGACTTTACATATGCCGTCTTATGAGTCACGAAATATGTTGATTAACTTAGATGGGCTTAAAAAAAGAAGAGAATTTGCAATGATAGCTTTCCTGAATGCTGTTATTATGCAGAGAGTAAACACACAAGAGATTTTAGAAAATCTTAACTTCTATGCTCCCTCTCGCTTCCTAAGAAATAGACAATTATTTTAAATAAACAGTCAAAGAACAAACTATGCAAAGAATGGGCCTTTAAATAGGATGATGTCGTGTTATAATAAGTATTGCGATTTAGTAGATGTGACAATGGATAAAAAAGAGCTTAGGAAAATTTTCATTTCACGGTTAGGGTAAATTAAGATAGAAAAAATTAGACTTTAAGTTCTATTTGTAAAACGAAACTGGTCTACAAAAGATTGACGCCAAATAAATAAATAAAAAATAAAATAAACACAAATGGCATGGAAGGGGACGGGCCTGGGATTGATCTCCCGACCATCTGCTCAGTAAGCAGAATGGGTAACCACTGAGCTACCCAACTACGTTGAGTTTAGTGAGTTCATTCTTTATATAAAAAATATATAATATCGGGTGGCTGCATTAGATATAAAAACTACGTGGTGAATGTGCAACTAAAGTTATGTATTACATTTTTAAATCTGTTTTTTTTAACTAGAAAGGGAATAATAATCATCAATTCGCTCGCGATAACGCCGAGAAACTCTTTTCCTTTATTATCTGATACGAAGATTGCTTCGAAAATCGACCCAAAATGCACAGATTTTGTCACACCGGTAAGCATCTTCAATTTTACATTCATTGATAGCCATGCATGTATTTCTAAATCTTTGAATCATATTTTGTTTCTCAACATTATTAAAACTTTTGAAGACTGAAAACTGAAAAACGAAAGTGTAGAGTAACCATTAGGAAAAGTATCATTGAACCCAAGCAATCCTATCATGAGATGAAAATCACTACAGGCTTAACTAGAAAAATAAGAACAATAATTTCTTTTCATGAAACTATAGAGCATAAACTGAATTTATTATATAGTCATTGGGTAAAAAATTAAACATAATTGAAGTGTTGAACTGCATTTGTTACAACTATTTCCTAAACAGCTCATAGCATCTAATGATTCAAACTAGAAAATGAGAAGAAAGATAAGAAATTTCCATTTAATTCCAACTACCGTTAATGCTTATCTTGACAGATACGCTTATTTCGTCAACAATGTACAGACTTCTTCAATGTCGTGTAGTAATACTAACAGTCAAGTATTAGTATTAAGACATTGAAGAAGTCTGTATATTGTAGAAGAAATACGCGTATCTTTCAAGATTTAAATGGAAATTACTAATCTTTCTTTTCATTTTCTAAAGATTAGACTCGGAAAAAATGCGACACTTTGTTTTGGGTGTATCTTTTTATCGCGTGGGTAAAAATTAATGAAATTTTGGGTAATACTAATTTAGAGTGTTATGTTTATGTGTGTAAAATTATCGCAACCTTGGGCGCGGTGATCGATAATCCTGGTCAGTCGCACAGATGGATCGGCAAAAGGCTTGGAATCTACCATTCCACCGTGTCCCACGTTGTGAAGGATACGCGTTGTACTGGATACGAAGACCATCGAGCGGCGCGCTGGAAGCGTCCGAAAACCGAAAACGGAATACCCAGAGAAGGCGCAGAAGATAAGACAGTACTTTAAGAATAACCCGATCCTTTCTACCCGAGACGTGGCCAAAAAGGTCAATTCGTCGAAGTGGTTCGTCCAGCAGACCATGAAGCGGGCTGGGCTAAGTGTTTTTAAGATCAGGAAGGCGCCAAATTGGACTGACAAGCAAAACACGGTGGCCAAATTGCGTGCGCGGAAGCTGTACCGTGAGTGGCTGGTCAAGCCAGGCTGTCTCGTCATGGACGACGAGACATATATTAAGGCGGACACCAAACAAATCCCCGGCCTCGAGTTTTTTTGCCGGTAAGTCCCGCATGGAGGTTCCGGAAAAGTTCCGGATAAGAAAGATGGACAAATTCGCGAAAAAGTACCTGCTGTGGCAGGCGATCTGCGAATGCGGACGGTACAGCAAGCCGTTCGTTACAACCAGCATCATAAACGGGCAGATTTATCGATAAAAAGGCTTGCAGAAGCGCTTGCTGCCCTTCCTCCGCTCTCACCGTGGTCCCACGCTGTTCTGTCCGGATCTCGCTTCGTGCCATTACGCCCAGTCTGTAATGAATTGGTACGAAGCGAAGGGCGTTAATGTGGTCCCGAAGGAGGCGAACCCGCCAAATACACCAGAACTTCGTGCGATCGAAAAGTTTTGGGCGATAATGAAGAAGAATTTTGAAGAAAAGCGGAAAAACATTCGAAACCGATGAAGCTTTGAAGAAAACCTGGGAGAAATTGTGTAAGGAAGATGGACAAAGCCTCGCCCAAGATCTCATAAGCAGTGTTTAGAAAAATGTACGAGCATTCACCTTGGTGGAAGAAATTCAATAAATAAATTATGCCAAAACATAGCTAATATATAGTTATTTAATACCTGAAAATTTGAGAAGTATCCGATTCAAAATGAATTTTTAGTGATCATTTTTGTGTCTCATTTTTTCCGAGTTCAGTCTTTAGTTACAAGTATTTCCACTAAAAAGCTCACACTTCAGGATTCATATTAGATATTTTTAAATTGTATCACGTTGCACATTTATTAGAGTGTTTTAGTCACTAAAAATATATTAAGATATGTTTTTCTCTGATAAAGGTGATAGTGAAAAGACACCAGAAAAGGGAAGGACTGAGTTTTTTTTTAAATAGGAACTCAAGAAATCCTATGCTTGAGAAGAGAGAATGAGAGAGAGTACTTAGTAATAAGAATTGTACACAATAGAACAAAGTATTGCTTTCTAGTAAGAAAGAAACCAACAAAAGAACAAATAGGAACTTAGTAATAAGAAGGAAGTGGCGAAAATATGTATCTATTTTAACAATGTATTTTTTGGGCAGGCAAAAGTAATGCTGAGCATGTAAAATCAGGAGATATAACAGGGCCGTATTTTAAGGGGTGTGTTCGATAAAAATGGCACACAGAAAATCTTCTGTAACTTTTGAATCGTATGAGTAAAAAACCTAGAAATTTGAGTAGATCTATCCATAGTGTATTATTTACATCTGCTAAGTTTCATAGTTATACATTCAGTAGTTCCAGTCATATCGTCGAAACAAGAAATTGTCCGTGAGAAAATTTTGTGCACTCACAATCAAAATCCAGGGGCGTCCCACCGGTGGATTGCTAAAAGGCTTGGAATTGCAAATACAACTGTGTCTCGTGTAATAAGAACCTTCAAGGAGCGTCTGAGTGTCCAAAGGAAGGAAAAGAGTGGTTGTAAAAGTGTCCAATGGACAGTAAAATGGCCAGGAAAGTCGTACAACAATTCAAGAACCGTCCAAACATGTCAATTCGAGATGTCGCTAAAAAGTCTAAGGTGTCAATCGGTTTTGTGCAGAAAACCATGAAGCGTGCTGGCTTACATGTTTACAAAGTGCAAAAAGCCCCAAACCGGAATGAAAAACAAAACATCACTGCGAAAACCCGCGCCCGGAAACTTTACACGAAGCTGCTCACCAAATCCGGTTGCATCGTGATGGATGACGAAACATACGTCAAAGCCGACTTCCGTCAACTTCCTGATTTTGCATGATGTCTGTCCTCTGACAGATAGTAGATAAAAATACATCCAATAATATTCTACTGCATGATTCAGATGACGTTAGCATCCCTTCAACTATGAGAGCAAATTACAGATTGTTGTTGAATGAAAATAGTAGAAGCGTAATCTGTAAGCTTCTAAGGACTTGTATTGCTCGTACCGTACACTGATGATAATCAGCTAATACCAAAAGCCAATTAAAACGGGAAATTGAAACATAAAAAAAGAGACTTTAGAGACCCGCCATTAAATAAAGACTTTTTTGTGACTAGCATTAAACTTTTCTATAAAAAAGTGCTGCTACCAGTTCTGCGACTAGTTTTACCACTTAGAATCTTTGAATGCACGAGTCATAGAAAACTACAGAGATTTCGCTAGCCAAGCTTCAAAATAAGTTGTTCAGGCAAGACAAGTTTAAGGGCTTCATGACTTGTAATTGGAATGAACTCACCAAATTGTACTCCTCGATTAAATTCATCCTTCACTTCAAAACTTAAGAAAATAAATACCTTTCGCTGCTTGCCATCTTAGAAAAGATTTTTGATTCCACAATAACTTTGTCAACTAAAAAAAAATATTTACATAACTGACCGCAGGCTTTTTGAAGGCTGAATTTGTTGAACACGCAACTCTTGATCACGAGACGCCTCTAAATTGTGGACTCTATCAACTGTCACTTTAATGAAATAAAATAGGAAACATATACTTCCGCTCACCAAACTTGGAACCATCATGTCCAAGAAATTATGATGATTTTTGTTCATCAAGTGATTCCCATCTTAATTTATTTATATAAAAAAAAGATTATCAATTTTAGATTCGTTTTGTAATGATATTTAAGATATGACAGTACACCAGTTGGAGAATACGGAGGGTGTTGAAGAATGTTCCATTTTAATGTTGTAACGATCTGAGAAACATGTGGCCGAGCGTTGTCAGGCAGTAACATGATTTTGTCGTGTCTTTGCTGATATTGTGGCCGTTTATCTATCAATGTTCCGCTCAAATGCATCAGTTGTGTTCGGTAGCGAGCTGTTTGTCTCACACAGTTGCCACAGCTCATAATATATCATATCACGCCCAAATGGTCCCACCAAATACACAGTATACGCTTCGAACCATGAATGTTTGGCTTGACTGTGGATGTTGATGCATGACCGGGGTGACCGCACAATTTTTTTTCACTTCGGGGTATCGTAATGGATCCACTTTTCATCTCCAGTAACAATACGACGCAGAAAACCCTTTCTTTTTATTGTCGTTGGAGCAGCAGTTCACACGTGAAAAAACGCCTTACGACGGCCCTCGACTTCAAGTCGTATGGTACCCAATTTTCTTGCTTTTTGATAATTTCCAAGTCTTCCAAACGATGTGTCGAGTCTTGTCGACACTTGTGGAGTCACACCCACTGAATCTGCAAGTTCGTGTTGAGTTTGACATGAATCTTCTTACAGTGATGCTCCGAATCTTCATTTTCAAATTTCCTCACCGACGTTCCTTGTCTTCTATGCTGAAATCACCAACATAATTAGCGAAATAATGGTTTCAACGAAATTATTGCAGCCTCACTATAAGGTGTAGCAGTCATACGATGCGCTTCTGCCGCGGATTTTTTAGAATGGAAAGAAAAGCAAAACTTTCCGCAAATGACGCTTATTTGGCTCAAATTTCGACATTTTTGCGCGCACAAAAACGTAAAATGCCGATAAAAATAAACAAATTTACTGGTGGCGCTAAAATTTACTGGTGGCGCTATGTATTGGAACACGGCGGTTTTCTATTTGTACCCCTGATAAAAAAGCTTTGATATAGGATTTAGAAGAAAGAAAATACTACTCAAATTTCGTAAAGAATTTTGCCATCTGCACGGAAAAAAATCCGTGCCCAGATCTGTGAACTGCAGTCATGAATTCGAGAGCAAGCAAAAATACACCCTGAACTGAATCACGTATAATCATGAACTAAATAACATTTAAAGGGAAAAATCCTGAAAACCTGAACTAGTTCACGGACCGTTTTCATTTTCGGGAACGCTTTTTTTCTGTGTGCAATAACCATTAAAATTAACATTAAAAACGACCTATTTTGTTTAGAAAAATAATCATAACTTTTTTTTTGAAAATTGATAGAGACAAATTCAGTACATTTAAAGTTTAGACTGTCTAGTTATAGACATGTGGATGCAAATCTGGCAACTGATTTTTTTTACCAGAAATCTGCCAACACTTGATGAAGCGCAACCACGACGTCAAAGTAAAAATCAAAACAAACCGATTCTGCTTATAGAATGTCTAGTAAGACAGTCTATAATTTTGCTGTGAGCTATTTATTGTCTGTCAATAATATTTGTTTCTTTGCGCATTTTTCAGAAGAAAATGAAGTAGTTTTTTCTACATTATGAAGATGAGTTTCACAGTGGACTCCAAAGAGTAGCGTTTTCCAGATTTCCAAAGCGAAAATCTGATCGCGAGTTGTGGCTTCAATTTTGTGGGATGACTTAAGACATTCACCTTTCTTAAAGTCGCCGTTATTTAAAGTTGTCGCTGAAGATATAATTTTCTAAACTGTATAACGTTTTTTTTGTCCATTTCAGATGCACTTTCGAGAGGAGCACTTCCGGGTTTCAAAAACGTTCCTCAGTTGAGGACAACACAACGGCACAACAAGAGGAGTTTTTCGAGGTGGAATACCCCCTGGATGAAACGGGCAAAGTGAATTCAAATCCTCCAATGCAGGAAACACTTGCATCGTGCATCAACTGAAATTTACCCATTGAGTATTTTTTTTTAAATTTTGGTAGAAGTAGTTAAGTGTTTTTTTGTAGTACTTTGATTGCTGTCAATTTTTCGAATATTCGCAAATAAACTCGGAATCGTCCAGTCAACGGTATGATTAAACGGTGTGATTAAACTTTACTACGAAACTCTGAGCGTCGAACGGAAGGAGAAATGCGGTCAGAATAGATGTTCTATTAGTGATCAGGATCACAAGCGGAATCCCAGTGTTTCGGTCAGGGATGTGGCCAAAAAGTTGAATCTGCCCAATTTTTCGTTCAGAGAACCAAAGACCGGGAGGGACTGCATACGGCCCACAATCGAATGGAAATAGTTGCTAGGAATTATTCCATAGATGTTGACATCCATTCCCGGAAATTCAATAGATGTTTCCAAATAATGTCTTCGTACCGGACCACAGCCCTGGTAACTCGGATTAACAGGAACCAGATGAATTCAAATGGTCATTGCTGATAATGTCCCTAAAGCAAATGAGTTTTTGAAACTTAGGGTGCCAATAGAATAAATATCGGTTAATAATTGCCAGAGTTATAATCATTTGAATTTGGTGGGTACCCAGGTACCCTGTCGATCACTTAAGGGGTAAAAAAAAGTCGTAGTCCCTCCCTTCGGCCCCCTTGCTACTTTGCGAAATGTTTTTATGCAAAAAGTTGCCTTCCAACTTTTATTAAGACGTCACTGAATTTCAGCTTCCTGTTTTAAAATAAACTATGAAATTTCGTAATGAAAATAAGAAAAGGTACCCGGGTCCCCTGTCGATAACATAAGGGTTAAACGTGAGGGGCGATCTTATGGTTATGGTATTGAAATTTAACAAAATGAATACGCCAAAGGCTTACTAATGGGTTATACTTTATTGTCTGAAAGTACAAAAAGGATCGATCAACTAAAGGTAATTTTCTACAGCGATTTTTTCGTGATGCAACTTGACATGGGTCACCCTTTGAGTTTTCAAGCAATATTTGTTACAGGATTTTGGTGTTATTTATTGTTCTTTTTAGCTAGAAAGAAAGCTAGAACCGTAAAATGAAGTTCTAAGATTGTGAGGATGAGCTGTCAACAGCTAATTCCCTCTCGTGGGTCAAATTTTCCACCTTGTCGACGGGGAGAGGGCTTATATCATGCTATAAACATGCATGTGAGACCAAAAATTTGACCTTTTCTAGTCACATATTCTAGTTCACATATTCTAGTCATTTTTTCATTGCCACGTCATTGAACGTTTATATAAAGGCACTAACACCAGGTGTTATACTAGCGGATTATGCTGTAATTCTCACTTAGACTTCTTACTATCAATCAAAGGGAAACGACTAAAAGTACACTTTACATTTTCGTGGCAACTTACGTTGTTGTTCACCCGTTGTGTTATGGAATGAATAACCAAAATACCTAGTTTGCTCATGGTATTATAAGTTAAAGTAATTGCCTTTTTTTCGAAAAGGGTGAATGTTTTGATCATGGTAAATATCTGACTGTTCGAAAAGAAGCACATAGCCATAGAATAGTGTTACTTAAGACTGAAAATCCGGAGCAATTTACGATAAGGAGGAACATGCCGAATGTAAGCAGAAGGGGAATGATGATTGTAATATTGCAAGTAGATTTTCAAATCGTAATTTGCAAATTAACGTATAAATGCAAATAAAATCTTGCATTTAGACGTAGAACAACGCTAGCTTCTGATTTATATATATATTACTGATAGAAATACGTTCTTTTTTCATTGAAATTTGCTTATTTTTATTATTCTCCTGTCAATGCTAGTATGTTTGATTATGCGTTTTTCAATGTTAGTCCCACAAGTAATCGAAGCAATTGAATCGCCCTATACTATTCACCTTTTTTTTATATTTTCATAGGTTTCGCCTTTTACTCTTCACCGGTGTTTTGAATATTTTGTCAGTATCGTCTTTTGCTTTACGCCATGTTTATGTTTAGATCTAAATTACACCCTTCACTTTGTCAACAATCAATATGGCGTAAACCGCAAAGTAAATTATTTAATTCTACGGTTTTTGCGAAAACAATACTGTTTTTTTTTTGCACGGGGGATACGGTCCACTTTTAGTATGGAACCGTTTTAAAAATGACTAAATTGAGTCGATAAATCCACATGCTTTAACATTTTATATTGCTTCGATTTTTTTTGTATGCGTTACCTATCCACGCAATGGTCAAAATACAGTTTTTAAATTTATTAGTATTTACACCAAAAATTGTGAATTTTTTGAAAAACTGCCATATGATTACTTTCGGCCCAAAACGTAAAATGTGATTTGAATTAGTTCGATAAGTTGTTTCGTTCTGGAGTTATCGCCGAAAACAACCCGTGCAAAAAAGAAACCGTGCAAAAAAAAGCCTTAGTGTATTTAATGAATAAAATTAAAGCACAATCAGAACAAAAAGTTCAAAATTCATTATTTAGTGGTTGTTTTTTTACCATTATTAAAAAGATTGGTTAAAAAACAGACTGTAGTTTCACAATGTTTCTAGAAAATAGCTGCATAAAGATGCTAGAAGAGATTGTACACTTTTTTTTATATATGAAATTAAGTACCACTCTAATTTGTATTGATACCAAGAGAAAGATCTCACTTATAGGAACAGCTTTGCAGAAAATGACTTTGCTTTAAAATTTGACACCGAGGCGGAAAATGTATCTTTTCGTCTAAATTTGCATTCTGAACCAGAGCGACATCGACGATGCGTCAGTCCGTCAATTTTGGACAGTTTCAAAGTCGACGCCGACGCATTTGCGGGTTCACCTTGATTTGCGATGTATTGCAGTTTATGTTTCACTAGTAATCCTTCATTTCCGATTCCCTCTGATTGTTTTGAAGAAATTGACAAGTTAAGAGGCTACAGCAATGGGTTTATTTCTAACAGACTGTAAGCCTTTCATCAATAATGGCACCTACAGCATTATTCGCATACAATTGTTTTGTTCATTTGGATTTGCAATTATCTCAAACGTCACTGCAACCCACACAGCAGATTTCAGGCAGCGAAACCACAATGACGTTGAGGCGCGGGCGAAGAAAATCTACCCTGATAGGAAAATCACACGGGATTATCTAAAATCCACAACCCTTCACGTAACACAGTGATAGTAGAAGAAAACATAAAGCCTCGGTCGGACATCGCTTTTATGCATCAGTAATAATCGACACATGAATAATTCATTTCCGATCCGAAGGCCTGTTTGGAAAGTTGCATCAATTGGACGGGGTGCTCGGGCACGGGAATGAGGCAGAATCTGTGTGAATCCAAGTTTGCATTTAACTGTGATTGACGGCTCAGTGTCTTGTCTGGAAGGATGACTTCCATGGTCGGATGAGATAGAGTGTCTCAATCATCGTCGTCGGGTAAGAAAAGAAGACCCATGCATACTATACAGTACGTAATGGTGAAGAGTAGAATATCAGCTATGCAAAATTATGCATAGCACACCCCCAACAGAAATGGACCAACGCTAGCTATATATGTGTTACGGTTATAGATGCAATTACTAGTTTAAACTGGTATCTCGTCAACGGAAATGGCTTACCACACAGGCACGTTCAGATGTTAAAGAAACTGAGAAATTATTTTACAAGAATTCTTATTGCAATTTAAAGCTCTCCAAAATAATTTAAACGGAAAACTTACAATGGCATACAGTTTACGAAACAATTCGATCAGTTACCAACGACCGGTTACTAGGTTATCGAAAGCAATCGAAAACATCTAACTTATTAGCCGAATCTTGTGGCACCTTATTTACCAAACTATTGAATGCATTGCACACAGAAACGTAAGTCTACTTGGATGACTCTGTCGTACATTGACGTCACAGTAAACAATAATTTCCAATCGGCAAACAGAATCGAGAGCACCCGAGACAATCGACGGTCAGTCCGTCCGAGCTAAAGTTTGATTATCTGAATAGGTCAAAATCACTGTCTGATCCGAGCACGCGGCTCTGACTTAATCCCTGTCTGTCGGATCAACGCAACGCCGCAATCGATCGTCCGGCTCCGCGTTTGCAGTCCATACAAGTTTCGCAAAATGTGTGTGTGTGTGTGTGTGTTTTTTATGGGGCAACAATCTACGTTATGCAGGTAGTAAGCGAAGGAGACGACAACCGTATATACGGTGTGTATGAGGGGGGTCTTGGCTTCAACGTGCGAGCGTCAATAATATGTGCGTTCAAAGCGGGCAACGCTACATGCCAGTCATCAATCATCGTATCGCGCAAAGCAATCATTCCGGCGATGATGGTGGCGGGTTGATACAACATCTGCGGGGTGAGCTTTGTTAGCAATTGGACAAATTGACGAATCGCGCTCCCGTGGAAGGATTATCTTCTTGCTACATTTCCAAACCAGTGGCGTCTCGTGAGCTTCAAAAGTTCAATATTCGCAAATCATACTGTCAATTGAGAACAACAAAAAATTATGCTGACCTTGAAAGGCCATGGGCCATGTGGTATCATGCACCGACAGTTTCAAGAGACGTTAATATATATAAGCACTAATGTCGTTTTCGATCATTGCCAGTGCGGAACTGGGTTTGCCCTAGGTCCACTCTAACAGTTGTCAAAACGGTTTTCTATTCAATCGGGTCGGATCCGCTCTGGATCATACTGACACGACTCCGGATCCGTTTTCGTTCGGTAATTGCGAGTCAGAGTCAGACCTGACCAAGGTTTATAACCGAAAACGACATGAGACGCTAACTACTCGCAACTTCAATTTTTTTCCATTCTGTAAGAGAGTAAACATAATTCGTGAAGAAAGAGAGTGTTATGTGGCTCATATCCAACATTGCCACATGGCAGCTCTTTTATGTAGCTTCTTTTCGGAATCCCCCCAGATCATCTGGATTGTAGCAAATCGACGCTTATGAACGAACGGAATCCTTTTTCCATATGATGTATAGGTTAGGTTAATTATCACTTCACGATTTTGGTAAAACATAAAAATCACAACAGGAAAAACAAAAAGCTCAGTGGCAAACGTCTGAACACGCCTGAAGTCATTATGAGGTTTGTGGCTTGAGTCACCGTATGTCCTTAATTCATGAATTTGAGTTCAATGCCTTCTGTATCTTCAATATAAGTAAACTTGAGTCATCTTTTAGCTCTGTCGGTAAAGTTTAAGTTAGTAAGCAGTAAAGAATAATTCCTTATCCCTTGCGCTGAACCGACCGGCTTGACGTGCCGCAAGGGCTCGGTAGGGATTCCTTGTTAAAACCCGAAGTTAAGAGTCAGTTCCATTGTGGTTATATCATATTAATTAGTGGGGAAGCGGAGCAGTGCATCAAAGTATTAGCTATACTATCGAATAGCGAGATAGGATAAGGGGATGTAATGTTAGCCTAGCTCCTTCATTGTACCAAATGTGTCATTAATGTAGCGATAATCAACAAAATCATGCTGCTATTAGGATGACCAATGTACTCCGAAGCAATTGAGACAATATTAATCAACTTATAGTTGTTCACTGCGGCGTAATTTTCGATTTGTTGAACTTTTGGGGCATCATGATTTCACTGGTTAAGCTGAACAGATGATCTACACGATCTTCAAGTGATCTGAATTTGGTTAAATTGAATCCAGAAAGCAAGTAATGCAGTCTGGATGTATAGAAAATAGTTACACGTTACGAACTTACTGTTCACATAGCTAAAATAACAATGATTTTACAAGAAAATCGTAGACCCAATGTTGGGGACATATTCCCAACTATGGCCTGTTACATCAATAACGTTGTAAAAAGATTGTTATTGGTAAAATTTCAAGTGGAAATGCATGAATTCGCGGTTGTTTATATTCAAGAAGCTCATCTGAACACAAACCGAGGGCACAGAATCATTGTATAGTGAATCCTATAGGGTTTGAGCTGTTTAGTGGAATACCTGTAACTAGAAATTAGAAGAAACATTAGTATTTTCCATTTAATTCCAACTACCTTTGTTTATCTTCGACAGATACGCGTATTTCGTCTACTATGTGCAGACTTCTTCAGTGTCTCGTAGTCGAGTAAGTCGAGTTATTAGTTCGAGACACTGAAGAAGTCTGCACATTGTAAACGAAATACGCGTATCTGTCAAAATTAGCAAAGGAAGTTGGAATTAAATGGAAAATACTAATTTTTCTTCTAATTTCTAGTTATGGTATAGTGAATTATAATGTTTGAATTATAGTTTGTTTTGTGAAATGTTTTATTAAGTAGATCGAATACAGCTAGTAATGCCTTAATTCATAAAATAAGTAAAAAAAAAATCGTACAAAGACAGAATTTAGTAATAAATCTATTGAATGGGACGAAGTTGCATCCATGAATAGACCCAATTTGCTGCCTATAGACCCTATATCCCTCGAATGTTTCTGACTTTATAGAGTTGTGTAACTTTTCGTGATACATACTACGAAACGTCTTATCAAACTTGTCTTAGCAAGTGTCTAACTAGTTGAATCTCGCTTACAGCTTAAAAACTTTATGAGTTATAATGAAAAATGTAATCGATCATTCCATAATAGGCTATGTTAAGGGATCCATACCCTATAACTAAAAAATGAGAACGATATTAACTCTCTCATACCGAACCACAAACCACAAAGAGAAAAGAGAGATTATGTGAATCAATGCTCTCTGTCACCCCAACATAATCGCATGTTTTGTTTTGTTCCAACTTGTTCAGTTGTGTTCAAAATGTCGTCGAATCAAGAAGCATTACGCAAGCGGATTGTACAGTTCCATCAAACGAACATAAATCACGGGAAAAAGTTCACTGTGAACCATTTTAAAACCGAGAATGTTCCAGTTTCAATCATCTATCATATCCTGGTATCCTTATAGAAGTGGTAGTGAGAGACCGGCTAAAATAATGGACAAGCTAGAACTTATATTGCTCCATACTACTTTTAACAACAAGGATTCGATTAGTTAATCTGATGCAGCAAAAAAGTTCAAGAACTCGCAACCTGACATCTGCAAGACGTTGAAGAAGATAGGAATAGTCTGCCACAAGAATTCAAAAGCACCAGAATACACAGACCAACAGATATCAACCGTGAAATTCCAATGCCACTGGATGACCCGAAATCACGCCGGAAAATATTTCGTTTTGGATGATGAAAGCTACTTCCCACTTTCAAAAACCTACATCCATGTAAACGATCGATATTATTCCGATAACATTTCTACTGCATCTCCGAAAGTGAAATCTAAGTTTAAGCACAAGTTTGAGTAGAAGGTGATGCCTCATATTGAGTTTGAGAGAAGAATTTCCAAAACATGGTTCAAGCCCAGTGGTTTGGCTATTAATCAAGAGGTGTACCAAAATCAATGTTTGAAGAAAATATCATTTCCATTTCTTCAAACATATCATGCAGATGGAAATTAGGCGTTTTGGCGCGGTAAAGTGTCGCCTCATTATGCGAGAAAAGCACAAGCCTTCGTGGACCAACGCATCCCGTATGTACAAAAAAACCGCAATCCAAAAAATTTGTCCATTGTCGCCCGATTGAACATTTTTTTGAATATTTGAGTTCGCTGGTGTACGAAAACAACTGGAGATCCAAAGACTGTAAACAACTTATTAACAGAATCAAAAGATGCATTCGCCAAATCGATGAAGAAGCTGTACAACGCTCCTGTTCAAATATCAGGACAAAGCTTCGTCGAACAGAAATTTGAAAAAACTCGGAGTAAATCGGGATTTAGTGTACCGACCCATCCGAAGGTACCGTGACACCTGCTCGTTGGATGACCGGAAGAGATCCGGTCGTACTCGTACGGTGCGGACTGCACGAGTTGTTAAAGCAAGTCTGCTTTTGTCGCGACACGGTGGGGAAGAATTTATCTATTCCGACGAAAAGTTATTCGTCTTGCTACAATCGCACAATGTCCAGAACGACTGATTGTGGGCTCTCTTTCTCCGAGAACTGTTCCAGAGAGTGATAGGAATATTCCACGGTTCCAAAGAGCTGCGTCAGTGATGATTTGGGGAGGAATTTGCAAGCGAGGCAAATTACCTCTGGTTTTCATCGAAAAAGGCGTTAAAGCGAATGCCGTATATTATAAAACGGAAGTTCTGGAGAAAGTTGTCAAGCCATATGTACAAGAGGTGTTTGGAGATGATCACTATATGTTTCAGCAGGACGGAGTGTCATCGCATACTGCAAATCTCGTTCAGGGCTGGTGCCGAGAAATTTTGACCGACTTTTTGGACAAGAATGAATGGCCTCCCAGTTCACTAGATCTGAATCCCTTGGATTATTTCGTATGGTCATACATGCTGGCGAAGGTAAATGACCACAGGGCGTCTAATATGAACCAATTCAAAACCGTAATCAAACTAAACCGCCTGTGACGGTTTCGAAAAAAACGTCTGGAGCTGGTCAAGAGGGTTAAAGACAGTGTTATTTCAAAACATATGCTGTAGTTGGTCAGTATTATATTGCAATACAATGGGTAAAGTTATCAATAAAATCTGGATTATCGATTTTAAAAAGAGTTTTATTTTGAATATATTGGACAGTGTAAAGGAAATTCTCATTTTTAGTTATACCCCGTGAAACTACTATAGGAAAGCCTTGTAAGATTGAACATGATCAGAGCTCGGAAAAATTGACACCCGTCGTGAACGACGAGTAAACAAAATATTCAGTGTGTACGATTTTCGCTGTCTTCATTTCATTTTATCAGTCACGCAATACATTCATGTTGACTTATTTTGCTTTGCTCAGTCATTCCGTTGTCCCTGTGAACCATACAACTGATTCACACCACAGCACATACCTGGCTATTCAAGCGTGAAGAGATTTTGGTTGCTTGACTGAATGTTCTTGTAACCAGTCATTCATTTTCGCGTTCGTGAGTGATTTTTTCTGCCACAGGATTTTTTTTTTCAAAAATATTCAAAAAACTTGGCTCAAGGCAAAGGAAGCCAAAAAGGCGGAGCAATGGCCGAAATCGCTACAGAGTTTGTGGTTCGAGATCGAAAAAAGGCAATTTGCAGGATCGATTCGAGAAGTGTTGGTGTTCCCATTTCATTGATTCTCCAAATGAATGACTGTTATTTATTCTTCACGGTAGAATGTTTAAATTGAATGAGATGTTTGCGCTTATGTGCATTCACTGCTTTCCGGAACGAATGAATGATGAAAGTACAGCAACACAAAACAAGTTGATTCACCTTGCACAAGAGATTCATGAAGGCGAATTTGTGTTTACTTCATGTTCGCTAGAACAGTACGTGATGACTAATATTTTGTCTCAGTTAGGTGCAATTTGAGAATTGAATATGATATTTTCAAGCTCTGAACACGATCTGTTTTTGCTTGTAACATGTATAATTTTTATTTTTTCGAGGATCTTCCGAAAGAGGAACTAAACGGCTCCAAGTTTGCCTACGGAACTGATTATTTATATTCTTTAAAAAAAGTATGACCTTATTTTCGAAAACCATCGAAAATTGCAATATCAAAAATGTATTGTTATATTTCAATTTATTGTTGATTCCATGGCATTTCCAAACATAAAAATACCATTCATATGTTTTAAAACGAAAAAAAAATGTGTTCCATCTTACAAGCCTAAGAGTGTTCCATCTTACAAACATGACGCTATAAACACAAAACATTGTTTCACTTTACAATTTGTTTGAAAATGCCTTTGGATCATAAAAATACACCAAAATGCTAGCCAACACAAATGTTAACGTTTTGATATCAATGGAAAATTTCCACTTATGAAGCACAAGAAATAATTGCAATTTCAGTTATGCCTACACTTTTGAACATTGAAACCTGGAAGAGCTAATCGAATGAGTGTATTCACTCCAAAAGCAAATACAAATTGAAGAATAGTAAAAAAATGAGGTTAACACTTTTCAGTGCGATAGTGTTGTCGCTGTGAATGTCAAAAGAGGCGCTGTTCCATCTTATAAAGCGTTCCATCTTACAAGCCTTTCCTCTAGTAGACAAACTCTTTAAAAAGACTCGCAAAGCTAAGGTATAAGGTGATAGGCTTAGCTGACGATTTAGTTATAATAGTTCGTAGGAAGTTTTATGACACGATATCTAGTCGTTTACAAACTGCGTTCAATATAACTATAAGGTGGTGTAGAATAGAGGGCTTAAATGTAAACACTTCTAAAACTGTTTTAGTACCATTAAACAAAAGGAGAAAGCTAAATTTAAAACAGTCTACTCTCAATGCAGTTCAAATTCCGTTTGCGGAAGAAGTTAAGCACCTTGGTGTTACTTTGGATAAAAACTGAATTAGAACGCTCATTTAGACAAGGGTACAAATGCCCTATGAGTATGTATTAAATCTGTGCGTACAACATGGGGACTTCGACCAAAATCTGTCCATTGGATTTATTTTGCAGAAAATTTGCCAAAACTTAATGAGATAACCACCGAAGTGAAGCTAGGTAAACTACAGAGACTGGCCTGTGCATCAATAACTGAGGCAATGAAAGGTACACCATATGTTGCTTTGGATGCCCTTCTTAACATGTTACCTTAACACCTATTTATGAAGTAGCAGGCAGCGAAAAGTGCCCCGCAATTCAAACGTTGCAACAAGATTTTAGATGGTGATCTGGTAGAACATTTCAAGATCCTTACGAAGCAAGACAAACTACGACGTTACTTTCGAAATGGTTAAATCAAGCCGCTGTGTATGAGAGTCTGGTGGGCCTAGTGTGCGTCTAGGTTCCATTGTGTTTTACATGGATGGGTCAAAATGGGAGAAAATACTGGAGCCGGGGTTTTTTGTCCGGAAATCAGGAAAGCTATACCAATGGGACATAGTCTAACGGTATTTCAAGCAGAAATGCATGCCATTATTGAATGTGTGAATATTTGTTTGACAAGGAAATACAGATTTGCAAAGATCTGCACTTTTTTCCGATAGTCAAGCAGCTCGTAGCGCGCTTAAAACTTTTAAATGTAAATCAAAGTTAGTGTGGGAATGCATTCTTTTCTTTGAGACAATTGGCCAGTAACTCTATACTGGGTGCCCGGCCATTGTGGTATTGATGGAAATGAAAAAAACTGACACATGGAACCATTTTGTGGAATCCCAGAGTTTGTTCTGAGGACTGAAATAAACATTTGGAAAATTTCCATGGTAGAATCAAACTGGAACGCTACGGATACATGCAGACAAGCCAAGAGATTCATAAGACCAAGTGCAGTAAAAGCCCGGATCTTACTAAATATTTCGCGTGTACTGGATGGAATGTCTTTATCAGCTCCTTCTCACATCTAGGCTTGTTGCCAAATATAGTTGGTTATATCGTTTTATTGATCATACTTCATAGATGATTTGAACATTACTTATTGTCTTTTTTTGCCAATCAATACTTTAACACTTTACAACATTTCTTGCATTTCAGAATGGAAACCGAATGGAGATCATATATTATAGATACTAGTTCGACAACGAAAATAAATCAGCTGTTCATCACGCTACCTAGATGTCACTGGACGGATCGGTCAACTATAACTGTCCATCGGTAACTCACCGTTGACCACTACCACTGTTCCCAGATCAAATATTGTCGTCTACCTACACGCATGCACGGCATGGGGATAAGAGAGGTTCGAAAAATCATCAGTGCATGCAAGGCCGTACGGGGTGCATGATTGACCGTTCGACTATGCGGTTTAGAGTTAGAGATTCTTTTAATTTCTTAGTGCCGTTTTTAAATTAAGTAAAATAAATCAAGTAAAACTAGTGGTAGTTTCCTAAGTGGAATAAACTTTGTTTGTTTGATATCGTATTTGTGTGCCTTTTGGTAGACCAATAAAGAAACTCGGTGTGGTGCTATGGAAGGCGCCGTTAATTTATTATAATATCGACGGGAGGTCGAACAGATACAGTGATTGCAGTATTTTCCATTCACATAAATATTTCATGACAATGGGAGGGACCATCAGGGCACCCGATTGAAGCACTCTGAATGGGAGAGTGGAATGCCAACTCCCTATTGCTAAAAGTTTGTGAAGAGAGGTGGGCTCTTCTCCCCCGCCCATTGGGGCATCCTCATGTTAGATAGCTTGCTCTTTTGACCAATTGTTCAATCTTGTTGTTGGAAGGAGATTCTTTATATCCCTGTGATACGTATAAGTGATGTTGCCTATCGATCCACCGTCCCCCTTTAGGCCCTTCATACAATGGCATGATTAGGATAATCAGTGGTTGTTAAAGCTTGATCAAGTCTAACAGAAAGGAGAGCCAATTGCTGTCCGGACTTAGTTTCCGTGCTACAATGGGTGGTAGTACATATCATACATACATTAGATTGCGGAGCTGAAGAAAACATTGTCATGATCGGGAAGCAATTCGCATGCTTTTAATAAGTCTCTGCAATTGAGAATTTTATACCATGGCTATGACATGTTTTGAGTCTAATGCTCGGTTCCGAAGGTCAGTTCCGGTAGATCAGAAGTAAGCAGAGGGATTAACGTCTAAATATTAACTATAAATTAGAAGAAAAATTAGTAATCTCCTTTTAATCCAACTACCTTTGCTTATCTTCGACAGATACGCGTATTTCGTCTACAATGTGCAGACTTGCTTCGGTGTCTCGTTCTCAATAACTCCGATTAGTACGAGACAATGAAGTAGATACTGCATTGACGGGCGAATACATCTGCGGCAATGTCTTGTCGTTAGATGAGTGAATTTTTAAGTTCCTTCTATTTATTGGTTTCAAGTATTCCATAAAACAGCTCCAAACCACTCTAGGAGTCTAAATATTGTCAATTATAATTATAGATTACACACAGCCTAATCAGATGTCTAAGTTGCTGAATAAACTGAGACAACATACTGAAAATCGATCCCCGTACTCTATGTGAGGTTCGGATCATCCATAGAATTTGAAGTGAATGAAAAACTGGATTTTTACTACCAATATTGTTAGCCAGTACCTAACAGAATCCCCGAAGGATCAGAATAAAACTTGAAAAACGGTGGAAGTGGATTTAGTGAAAGCATCTGCTGCTTCTATCTCATTTTCATCAATTTCTATCAGAATTTTAGGATACATCTATTTGAAAATCATGCCATGATATCTCCTGAGCAAGAATTGAGTTGAAGAGGTCACGAAAATCATTCTACCGTAGTCCTCCAGCAAAAATTATATCAAAACCCTACTGCACTTGGGGATTCACGCGAAAAATTGCAACGTGGAGATTGTGAGATAGTGAAAAAAGTGTAAGTTTGAGAGACATGAGATGAATACAAAGAAAAGAATTTGTCCAATTGTTCGTTCCAATATAAATCAAATTCCCCCTCATTCTTTCAGCACATTTTCCCAAAAACCTCATGTACTTGTTTTTAGGAATCCGGGTATCTCTCCATTCAAAGTTCACGCAAATAAAGTTTTTGTGTGACTTGTGTTAATGGAAAGAAGTGCCCCAGCAATTTTCACTAAAGTACTTCCTGATTTTCATTGGATTAACATCCAACATCTATTCGCCGAGATTATGTTTAAATCAAAAATACATTCAACTGAAATTTAATAACAAATGCCGAATACTCGGTAGACCTTTTTCCTCAAAAATATAATTAAACATGTATTTTAATTAAGAATAACAACATTGCGCCAGCTACATCAATAGAGCAATCTGTGGACTCAAATTCTATTGAATTATCTCCCTATTTGAATAATTTTGATCTCAGAGAGAAACCCTCAATAAAAGAATTCAAAATGTATTTAATCTGTGTGAATCGTTTTTTTGCTCGTTTCCCCGGAACTCAGTGTAATACCAACGAATTGGAAGCGACTAAGTGAATACCGTACTTTGGATTTCAATACCGGTTTCAGGTGTGCATATGTTATACCATACGCAGTGAAACTAAATCGTGGCGTTTCTGTTGAAGTCGACTATCTGCCGTTGTTTATTCACCACCGCTCACTTTGAACAGCAATCGCTGCTGCAGGACAATTTTTGATGCGAGTGTATATTTCGTTTGATACAACATATCTGGGGACGTCATCGAACCGAAGCCTTTGAATTAAAGTTTAAATTGCAACAAGTTTGGACTATCTATGCGATCTTCTAAGATTTCTTCTAACATCTCATTTCGCAAAGCCTCTTATTACATCACTTTAAACTCACTGTTACCATGGTATTAAAACTTTTACCCGATAGAATCTCGCCAACTGCACCCATCGCTTCGAACAAAATGAAGCCATCGAAATCGTGAAAACCAAACTTTGTGCTGGATAGCGGAGTGCCACCTACACGAAACTTTGGCCCCATTACGATTGTTCACTGGGAAAACCTTCCACCCGAGTCAGTTTCGCTGGTTTCACCCCAAGTTCCTCTAACCCAGGGGCTTAATGACTGGTGGCTGGACGACTGTGTGCCATGTTTACAACCCAATTTACCATCCCGATGTTGAATTTACGCTAGGCAGCAACTAAGAGCTCACAGTCTCGATTCAACATCATCAAGTTACTAGAGTATTAATGTGTGTTTGTGCTTTCGTCTCACTACTGCTACGCTGGTCTGGCTGTTGGCTGCCGCCACACCACTACTGCTACTGTTGCATTGCTGCTGCTGGTTGCGACTACTGCCGTCGCCTGATGATGTTAGAGAGCTGCTGTTTGCCGTTCTTTGCTGTTGCTTCGGAATCGGAATGACGTTCAACTTTAAAACACAACCTCCGCGCAAAGAATTGATTCCATTTAATCGCTGGCCAACCCCGTGTACCTTTCACAAATACAAAATAAAGCCAATTCGCACTCGTTTAATTCTTGGCAGATAAACACCACAAGCTACCATCACTTTTCGAAGGTTGGATTTTTTTCGTTTGCGAAGCTGAACTTTTGACAGCTCCTCATAATATTTTTTGAAGAAGATGAAACTCACCTCGTTTTCACTTTCTGGAACCTAATCTGGCAGATTCGCCTGCTGCTCACTCGCTTTCCTGTGTGCGCTGCAGGTTTCACCGATTCTCAAAAAACGCCTTCAATCTTCTTCTTTCTTTCTTTTCCGTTCTTCACCAATGTTATCCTTGCAGTGAGCCAAACTGGGCCGTGAACCAACCACGCGTAGAAAAAAATAAAATCGCTGATTAAAAATCACACAAAATAGAAAGATTCATATCTATCAAATTTATAGCATTGCTTCTTTTGTTTCTTCCTTTCCTCCTGTACACTTTTCCTTCACTTTTTTTTGTATTATTTCACTGACTTTTTGCTTCTTTCTTCACTGTGTGCAATCTTCTCTAACTTTCTATCCTTCCTCTTCTTCTCTTATTTTCTTCAACTTCTTGTTACTTTTCTTCTCCTTGTCGTTATTATTATTACTACTGCTTCTACTGCCACGTCGGCGATGGCTGTCTGTTTCCTTTTCGTTCACTCGCGTTGCGTTGTTTTTCCGCTGGTTTCTTCCAACACAGGCGCACTCACACAGCAAAGGAATCGGCAGCAACGACAACAACAACACAACCAAAACCGCCGTACACTGGCTCACCGTTTGACACCTCTGCAAGACTGAGCTTCGAA
>JASCZW010013088.1:0-26597 GCA_034211315.2 Aedes japonicus
AATCCGGGAACCGAGCAATTCAGAATTAACATTATCATAAAAAGGCTTTACGCTCTCATCGTTGTCGCCACATCTCTTATCTCTACTCCGTTGGTTGGTAATTGATTAGACCCTCTGGCCTAGACTCTCGGTTCCAACTGTATTCTGAAGCCATCGGTGCGTTTCTGGATGATGTCTCCCTGCAGCTTGAAGTCGGATTTATTCAGATTGGACACGACCGATAGTTGCGCAGGATGGTCGAAAGCAGGACCTTTCAATTTTAGCATGGCACTATTTTCTACCTACCGAAGAAAACAAAAACGTGGTTAGCCACAGAGATAAAGCGAGTCCTTCCGGGAATCACTTACCGACGCAGCTTCGCGGACGACCGGCGCTGAACGGGATATAGCTGTAAACATGGTGACGGGTGCGATCCGGTAGGAAGTGTCCGGATTGAACACATCTGGATTGGGATAAATATCCGCTCGCCGTTCATCTTGTGGGTTCCGATGACGACCGTAGGCGGTTCCTGGGAACGACGTAGTCGATGCGAAATGATCGGACTTCTTGGGTCGGTTACGAGAGCGATCGCTCTTGGAACCGGTGGATACATTCGTAGGGTTCGAAGATCACCCGTTCAGATACTTCATCTCTGGTGGCAACCGTTGAAGGTTGCTTTTGCGTTTGGAATCACCGAAGATCTGATAAATTTCCTTGTACCTCGATCTTGGATGTCCTTATGGATGCCGAGTAGACCGAGAACAAAGCTCGACCCAGCAGCCGTGGTGTCGTGGCCTTCGAACATGATGGTGTCCACTTCTTCGCTTGATTTCCTCATCCGTCAGGTCAGCTCCACTGTTAGCCGGTCGATCATCAAGGTCAGGAAGGCCAACCGACGCTTCTCGCCGATATCGTTCTCAAATCGTCTGAAATCAGATCTGGCTGAGCAATGAGCCTTGCGAGATGACTGGCACGGGTTCTTTTTGGATTCTTCTGGGATAACCAGTCTCGGAGAACGACGGCGAAGGGAGTTTGCCCTCGGACAGGTTCTTCTTGAAGAGTTCCTTCTTCTGTTGACGACCTTCCGGGTGAGGGCATGGATGATGCCGAGTAGGCGCTCCTGTTCCTGTTTATTTTGGTCATGTTTACAGATGGAATCCATCCGCAGGTGGAACTACAGCTGGCGGGTATGCAGGATGTCACCACATTCTGTAGATGGATGGAAGGTTGAAGGTAAGTTAAGAACAGTCAGATTATTTAATTGGTGGATTGTAATCAAAGGCTAAAATGAACAGAACTTTTCATAAAGTACAAAACCTATGCTACAGTAGATGATCACTTGAAAGGGGAAGGAAACGTAGAACAGATTCCCGAACAGATGCGAGAATCATTCAATTAGAAAAATCGAGAGGTTACCCTCAGGAGATCAAAGGAAGTGATTCAGCAACCGATCTGGACATTACTCACAGAAGGATCGCTGAACACGGTATGAGCAGGTTTTGTATAGTGAAGTTGCCTTTGTATAAAGTCAACAAGGCGAAACGACTCAAATTTGCTTCCGGGAACATGCTGATAAACCTTTAGAATATTGGAAGACTGTTTTGTGGACTGATGAGTCAAATTCGAGGTTGTTCAACGCTTAAAGAACAGCAAGCTCGTGTATGGCGCTATTGACCTGGAGAGCGCTTCATGATCGACATATTCAGGAGCACGGGTCAATCATAGTCCGGGAACGTGATGGTGTGGGGCTGTTTTCTGGAGCGGGTGTTGGTGCTTTGGTAAAAATCGATGGTATTATGACAGCAGATTCTACATCGACATATTGCGTGAAATTTGGAAGTTTCGTTGGTTAAAACTGGGCTGGAAAACAAATTTGTGTTCCAACCAGATATCAGACGCAAAACATACCACGAAGAAGTCAAAGGCATTCTTCACGTTCACTGCCGTATTAAACCTATGGGGCTGAGCCCCACAAGGTCCAGATCTGAACCCAATAGAGAATCTGTGGGCGATCTTGCAGATTCAGGAGTTGATAAGCAGGAGTTACCAGCAAACATAACTATTTTCAAGATCTTGAGAACGCCTGGGAAGATCTTGACCCACAACTACCACAAGAATCTGGTAGAGGTATGCCGAAACGTTTGCAAAAACTGTTGAAGGCCAGGAAGGACACATCAACTACTGATCCACTCAACAGACTGGATCTACAACTTTGTTTTTTTTTAAAGAAAATAAGAAGTGGGCACTTTATTTTTGACATGCCTAATTTCTACTGAAGTTTTGATGTTTCTTTAAGAAAAAAATGGAATTTGTAGGACAAGTGTTTTTATGTACCAGACGAGTATGGAATCTATAAATATGCCATCAACACAACAAAACTTAGAATCTTTCCTCCTCTTACATGTGGTTGCTGCACAAAAAGTAGAAACTGGGGTAGGTAGGCACTTTTTTCCTGGCGGTGACTGTACGCTAGTGTGTCTCCCTTTTCAACAACAAGTTGTGTCTCCCTTTTTCCGTCTTGGTTTATTTCAGCTGGGTGAATTTTGTATGAGAGATTGGTTATACCCGTTTTGAGTTTATTCGCGCGGTACAACCTCGCTGAAGATAAATAAGCGATTCCGCGTTTTGTTTATGGCCAATCAGCTACCATGGAAGCGCCATACGGGAGCAAAGTTCAAAATTACATTTGCAAAAGCTTAGATCCGAGTCAGATATTCAATAGCCTTAAGTTGTTTCGGAGTGGTAAGCGATTTGTGTGATCGTACCTTGAAACGGTTTCAAAGGAAACTGGAAATGTCCATATTCAACACATAGATAGTGCCAGACTAACTGCCAGAACGAAATTTCGGATTTTCTGATGGAAAGCTCTTCCTCCTTCAGGACAGTCATAACCAACTAAATGATCATATGTATTGCAAAAGTCTTGCCAATATTCTAAGAGATAAACTAGCAGTAAGAACTTTAGCTATCCAAGATAGATCGAAAAGAACGAAAATCATGGTGTGGAGCGCCGTTTCACGAAAAGGAAAACTTTCATCATCTTTTCATAGAACCTAACGCTAAATATCAACACTGAATATTATATCAGATGTTGCAGAAGAACCATCTGCGCTACTAATGCTTCAACGCTGATGGGAAAACACCATATTGTTTCCAGCAGTTACTCAGCTCAGCTCTTAAGTGCACAAGAAGACACTGGGCGTGGTGCGCGGAAGGCACTTTCCCGATTTCATCTCAAGCGAAGAATGGCCTGAAGCTTCACCAGGGATCTCAACCCGCTCGACTGCTGTGTTGGGGTTCTTGTAGCTGGCAACATATAGGCCCTGACGAAAGAACTTTACTTTAAATCTATTCAAGAAACATTTGGTTGATATTTGGGACCAAATTCCAAGGAAATCGTTCGTTGGTATTTTCCAGCGACTGCGATAGTTTTCCTGGGTTTTCAAAGCGTTTTGCACCGAGAGTTATCAAGAAAAAGATACGAATGGAATTAATAAGGTTTATTTCTATACTATGTATCTTTAAAATGAAAAATAAATGCTACGTTCTGGTTGATTTCTTTTGCTGTAATCCCATTTTGTTTTAGTGACACCTATTGTGAGACACCCTGTATATAAAAATGAACTTATGTCTGTCTGCCTGACCCTTATAGACTCGAAAACTGCTGGGGTTTTCGGGGTCAAGGAAGGTTCCTATGATAGTAAGACCCCCTCTCCCATCCGAAAGGGAGGGCTCCCATGCAAATGAAAAACAAATTTCTGCTTTACTCGAGAACTATTCAAATTTGGCATGTAAGAGTTTTTGGAGGCAAGAAATGTTTCTATGGTAGTTCGAGAGCCCTCCCCCACTTGATGGGAAGAAAGTGGGCTCTTATACAAATAAAACACAAATTTCAAGCAAATAAAATCACATTTAGAGCTGTGAAGGCAATTATTGCATGGCGGTTTTAATAGTTTATTTCTTGAAATGCATTGTGAACCCCTGTAGGTTTGGGTACCACTGCCCTACTAAAATGTTTACACTGTACCCTACTGTACAACTAACAGCAAAATAAACTAAACAATGTATTCATTTCTCATCCAATATTAACTGCTTTTCATAACTTGGATCAAATCTTCATTCTCTCGAATCTCATTCACTTAACCGCTCTTTCTGCACACTTTCACACTTCTAAATTATTTACTTTACTCGGATTCAATTCATGCTTGATTATAGCATAGACTAACACTGATTATAGGGTACCCTAAACTAAATGTGATTACATGACTTGTACGCGTCTCACAACTTCGAGACACGCGAAAATAATCTATTTAAAAATGTCAGACACTGTTGGCGATAACGACGAATTTGTGTTGCCATTCGAGTTCAGGGGCCGTATTTTGGCATTCAAAACGAAGAACTTTTTCTCACAAGCGTTCGTACAAAAAGTCGTTCGTTTCGAGATCCAATATACGGCCCCAGTAGTACCGCTGTCGGACCAAGGTGAAATATCAAATCGTGATACTTTTGTAAGATTTTGGGAATTTCTGCTTCTTTAGGGATAACTTTCCATTCATAGTGAGAGTCGTACGAGAGATCATGTACTGCGACAATTTTTTGAAGCCTACCGTTTTCAACTCTAAAATCTGCGAAGTCTTCCGGTTGATTTCGGACTTTTGTCCGCATGAAAGTGTAGCACGGTGTAGTAGATGAGTCCTGAACTACAGCAACCCTTCGTGCCAGAGTATCAGGAACTATATTCTCTTTCCCGTTCCGATGATTCACTGTCATGCCGTGTTGCTGAAGGTATTTGAGTGACTACGACGGGAGATGAAAAGAAGATATCCCTAGACCCAACAAACATCAGTGTCTAATAATCGCTTGTTCAAACAAATTTGGAGAAGATATTCAGCTTTCTCGAAGAAAAAGCGTCGCAGTTATGAAACATATTCGTCTAGTGTGTAAGACATCGTGGCGGGCACACTGTTCCAAGCGACTTACCCTTGTTCAAAACACTTTTCTCCTCCGTTTATATTTTTACCAGAGCTTACTGAAATATTTGCTCAGATTAAACGCTCATTTTTGGATTTCTTAAACATCGTCAAGAACATAATGGACCATTATTTCTTGTGATTAAATCAGCCTTCAACTTCAGATCACTATGACCTGATCTCCATATATCGAATAGATCGCAGTTCTTCAATTCACCTGAATTATGATATGTTTTAATCTGAGATTTGATATTGCAGCAATGATTTGAACATGGAAACTTACGTTAAATTGAAGATGCCATTGTTCGGTAATGTTTCAAACACAGTTTTTCTTCAAAATCGTTAGAAGGATAACTTTCAGCTACAGTGACATGAAACTGACACAATACTCGTCCACTGTTTCCGGAATACGGCGAGATAATGTCTCAACAAACGCAAGCAGCTGCGTTGCCAAAGCAACCAATGGAATTTAGTTTTATGTGCATGCTCTTTATTATTCGGGACAAATGACCACCGCGGTTAAAAACCCGTTAAAACAGCAAAAAAGAAAGAGAGGCTCTTTGTTTGAAGTTTTCTCACGCTCAAAATGTTTAACACAAATTTTGTGTAGTATTAGCAATATATTAAGAGTAATGAACCTGGTAGTTCCTTGTTTAGTCATATAGTCGTTCTAAGAACATTGGCTTTGGCACCCAAGGGACAGCGAGAGACGAGCGGTTGCATCTGGATTTAACAAAGGTTGATTTATTCTTTCATATTCAAATAGTTTTGTCTGCGCAAATTTGCGGATTACTATGATTTTTTTTGCTGAAAAAGTGCATATTTTTAAATGAATCCCTAATTATCTCAAACACTATGAGAGATAAATAAATTCTATTTTGAGCAAATTTATGTATTGTTATATGATTAACAAAACAGAAGAACGTTTGAAATTTGTAGAAAAATAGATTATGTATTCAAAAAACAGAATTAGAGGGATTTTCAATAGAAAACTCCCCAAATTTACACTAAAACCAATAGAAAGGTATATAATTACATGACAGACTAGGACAGACACCACCCGCAGAACCAACAGATCAGCGGATATAGAACCACGCCACCCGAGCAAAGTCCAACGCCACCAGCGAAACCAACAGATCAGCAGATATCATACCACGCCACTCGAGCTAAAGTCCAACTCCACCAGAGAGCCCAGCGGAACGTCCCGTCAGCAGATTTAGATTACAAATAGCTCGATCGAACAGTCGATCGACCTCTTTTAGTATCCAGAAGTGAAACAGTTAAGTTGAGGTTTAATTAGTAGTGAATTAGTGTAAGGATTTGGAAAATAAATGTTTTTTTTTATGAATCACTGAGAGTGATTCTCATTATTATATGTAAGCTTTGGCAAAGTTGTTTTGTATGATTATGAAACATTTTTTTTCTCACTACTAGGCAGATTAATGACCAAAACTTTATCATGTTGGCTCAGAAAATACCAGGTCATCGGTTCCAAGCTTAATGAATCGCTCATAAAACATAACTCACATCGAAGAAATCCTAGCATATTCTGTCACAAACCAAGTCAGCAAATCGATACATAAATAATGATACTAGAACCAAAAAGCGCAAGAATGCATTGCAAGGCGCACTTGGTAGCAAGGGGTTCTACAACAGTGAGCCAACTTTCTTTCGCTAGTTTCCTATTGATTGTTGATTCAAGGCTCTACAAAGTTGGGCCAGGGGCTGGATGGTTAGGGCCTGTTCATTAACCACGTAGACTTATTTTTGAAAATCTCAGACCCCCCCCCCCCCTCGTAGACTTTTCTTCATACAATTGTATTAATTTTTGTATGGAGCGTAGACTTTGGTCAAACCCTCCTCGCCCCCTAGAAATGTCTACGCATGTAGTTCATGAATAGCCCTAAGAAGAAAAAAATAAAATAAAATATATATATATATATATATATATATATATCATATATATATATATATATATATATATATATATATATATATATGTATATATATATATATATATATATATATATATATATATATATATATATATATATATATATATATCATATATATATATATATATATATATATATATATATATATATATATATATATATATATATATATATATATATATATACTGTTTAGTTCTGGTCAAACAATCAATAGGAGACTGCCGATTTACATTTGGATTATAACACATTTATGGAAAGCCCATTTGATTAGGGTGAATATGCTTTTGTAAACAAATACCTTGTCGGGCAATTATCGGAAGTTGAATACAATTCCTTCAAATTGAATATATTGGCGAATATATTATAGATAAAGCTCTTCTTCCTTAAAGAGTGCTTAATTTGTATTTGTGACCTTCTGTTCAAGAGAAAATGACAACAAAAGCCATTCTTTACAAAAACAGATTCGCTCAAATCTTATGTTTGCGCTGAATTCTGTTTTCTTGACACCAGCAGAGGGCGATGTCTAATCATGATTTCGAAAATCGATCACAGATTATTCTAAAATTACCTAAGCATTGGTATAATTTATAAATATACCTTTTGTGAGAGCCAGCGGATGGATAGTCATAAAAAAACGGATATAGTTTTTGGCTCAAGAAGTACCAGCATATCAGTCCCAAGTTAATAGGTCATATGAATAAAGTGAGTAAAAGCAACAATCAATATGCAACTAGCGGTTTGAAATTGGTTCACTGTTGTAGAACCCCTTGGTCCGAAGTACACATTGAAACCAGCACCTTGTTATACATATTTGCGCATTTGTTTTGATTTTCTGTGTTATTTTGACAGAATATTTGAGAGTGTGTTCGTGTGAGTTCATTATAAGGGGCGCATTATTAAGATTGGGACCGATGTGCTACTACTGACTGAGCCAAGAAAAAAATCGTTTTTGTATGGTACCTACTGGTCTTAGAGTTAGTCTATGGTAAAATCTTTTACATTGCTCAAATGCGTACGTCAAACCATTTACTAGAGCATTTACTCATGTCGATATAACAAAAGCAAGAATTTGAGTATTTAATTTTCGAACATCCAAATCCATATGAATAAAAAAAAAAACACCTGAGTAAATGCTCACAAAATTTTGAGTCACTTGTACCGCATACTCAGTTGAAATCGAACTAACAGAATCGTGAATATTTTGTAAATTTATTATTTCCAATGGTAGTTGACGTGAACAGTGTTTATCAATGTTTTGATCGTTCAGTGAAACTTTATATAACACGAAGAGAAGGAGACAATGATAACTTCCATCAACATTTTCGAGAAAATTTTGAACTTTGCTGCACAAACATTTTTGGAAGATCATTCTGAAACCCAAGGAAAAGCATTATCAAATATACAAACGATGAAGTGTTTTTAGTGATTCCATGTATCTAACATATATTTTTGTGGAAACAATTTAGTTGCATTGTTTGATTTACACCACAGCAATCACCGAATTGTTTAATTTCAGATCACAACAAAATAGCCAATTTGATAAATGTTCGTAGAACTTACTAAGTAAAACAAGTTTTTTTTTCGACAGAGCAAATGCTATGTTCATATTTTGTATTTACACTGCACAGCCTATGGCTTCCTAAAATCGGAAGATCTGCCGAAAGGCCGCAGACTGCAAGCCATTTCTGCCTTATATTATCTTTCTTAGGAACTCGGAAGAAGCCCACAGAATTCACTTCACAAGTTATTGCCACGAGTTATTGCCACAATTTTGCTCCAACCAGTTCATTTTTACCCGGCACTTTTCACTATGCTTTTTAATGAATATCTTCAAACGGAATCAAAACAAACTACCAACATCGAAACCGACTTTTCTTTTTTTTAGCCTATTGCGCTGTTTACTTCAAGTTTGTACAAATACAAGGGGTGCCAAATCAATTACCCAAACTTTATGACATTTTTCAGGGTTGGCAGATTGTATGATTTTGCATTGTCCGGTCTATATACAGTGTCTATACTAATGAGTCGTAACGTATAACGTTACTCACATGAACACACTCTCAAATATTCGGTCAAAATAACACAGCAAATCAAACAAAAAACGAAGCTTCTAGTACTGAAAAGCGTAATAATGTATTGCAAGGTGCAAGCTGCAAGGTTTACTTCGGACCAAGTGGGTCTACTACAATTTCAAATAGCTAGTTTCACATTTATTGTTGGGAGAACCGAAAGGCAAAAGTTTATTGTTAGGTGCCATTAGACTTTGACCGCCCGAGGTTCTCGCTCTTAGCGTTTCAAGCTTATTGCTTTCGCAATTAGCTAATTGCTTGCTCTCAACTTAGTGCTCTAAATTCACTTCCACCATTTTTGCATTAGTATGATTGTAAGGAAAAATTCAATCATATCCTATGCCCAGGGAGTCGAGAAATGCGAGCTGTTATTACACAGAGAACCAACATATGATGTTTGAGACTAGCATACATACTCAATGTGTAAAAACTGGTGATTCCAAATTAAGGCAATACCGGCACCAGCATCGCCTGAATGCAGGTCAAGTAGGGAATAGGTACACAGATAAAAAGAAACATGCAATTTTCTGCGTTATCTAATGCACATAAAGGGAATGCTAGATTTGCCAGAACATAATGGGATATTTCATGTAAATTCAAACCAGATAACGCCTGAATCTAGCCTGTTGTATGAAAGATTGCCAATATTGTTGTATGGCACATGAAAAGTTGCAAACAATTTCGTTGTTTACGCCTCCTTTAGCTTGGATTTAAACGAGGGGATATTTTACACGCTTGTTAAAATTAATTATTTTTTTCTGCGTAGGAACATGTTGACGTGATACTCGCTTTGAAGGAAGCTGAGAAATCCTCCGCACTTTCTCGAGAAATCCCTGGGATTTTGGATAACAATTGTTGGGATTGCAAATATATCCGTTCTGGTAAACGGTGTGCTAAATTCACCTGACGTCGACAGTGAATAATATAAAAAGATAAGCTTTCTGTAATGGAGCTAGTGATAGTTTAAAAAAAGTGTTTAATTTTTTAAGTGATTAGGTAGTGTTAATTTTAATTTTCCTAGTTTTCCAATAAAAATCGTTGTACTAATCGCTCGTAAAAGTGTTTAAAAAAAAGGTTTTTTTTTAATTGAAGAACTAATCAGATCTTTAACTATATTCTCGGTTTATTCTCTGTACAGAGATGCACATTGAAGTTATTCAAATTTTGACACCGATTTAAATCAACCGTAAGGATGCGGTTGGGGCTACTCACAAGTACGGATGGTTTATTTAATGGAATACAAAAATACTTGAAAATATCGAGTATGATAATCATTTCAATAACTTCAAACACAATCAATATGCAACTAACGATTTGAATTTGGTTCACTGTTGTAGAATCCTTATTTCCGAACTACACCTTGCTGTGTGCACCTTGTTATACACTCTTGCGCTTTTCAGTACCTTTCGGTACTATAATCTTTGGCTTTGTTTTGATTCGCTGTTATTTTGACAGAATATTTGAGGGTGTATCGGTGAGAGTTACGTTATTAGGGGCGAAACATTCCTGAGCCAAAACATATATTCATTTTCTTCAGGACTATCCATCCATTAATACTAGGAAATGATCTCAATGCACTTAATAACATTGACAGCTAGCCAGTTCGTAAATGACAAGTAAAACAAAGTAGATGTGGATCGAAATGAGCTCAGCAATCCTGAAATTCAATTAAATTTAACCTTGTTGTTGTTTGTCTTTATTTGAGAGACTTTTATGACACCCAACCCTTGCCGTTGCAGTCAAAAACCCCGAGCAACCATTCTGGGGAAGACAGTATGTGTTGATGACTTGAAACAACTGAGATAGAGCTTATTTTCCCCAATTAATGAAGAACCCCCAGAAACTGCGGGTATGGTTCTGTACACTCAAAAAATTCGACACGTCCCAACTAACATTTTTAGTTGCCTAAGCCGAAGTTAAGAACCTATAAGCTGTTTTATAATTGTATAAAAGCAAGTGAAGCTGAATAAGCTATAAGCAGAATTAAAAAATCGATGCAGTACTTATGCTTAATGTAACACAGCTTTAACACAACATTTAGCTTTAGGTTGCATACTTTGAAAAGAAAGCTCTTATGCGAACAATGTTTGTCTGCATTTACACAGCTTGTTTATGTAGCTAAGAAATTAGTCGGTTAAGCTTTTGAATTATCATTCTGTGTTCTCTTACACAGTTTTATTTGTTGGCTTTATAATAGCTTTTCAAAAACCTTTTATATTAGAAATACCTTAGCCGCTATACAGCTTAGTGATTATAGCTGTATAAAATATTGTATAAGTACATTGAGCGAACATATCGAAAAGATTTCATTCGAATATAGTATGGAAATTGTCGAGACATTATTGCAAATTTCATACGATTCCTTATGGAAAGAAATCATATGACGATCGTATGAATATTTTCCTCACATGAAAAAAAAAGTTGCAATCAGGGATGCGAACCATGAACCTCGGCATCCAGAGCCGAGCCACAATCCCACGAGACTATACACGCTTGATAAGTGATGTCAATTGAAAGCGTAGAAGAGGCATGCTTTTATCGACCAATGCAACAATAATCTTTTATTACGATCTCTTATGGCTTTGTGGTTAATAGTTCTGATCGTAGGGATAATTTCCTGAGAGTAGTTGCGGCACAGAGTATGGAGCATATATGCAGTTATTTATATGGAGTTCTTGAGCTTGAGCTCTTGAGTTGAGTCTTGGCTGTCAAACTAAATAAAAGGAATACCGTCCATTTTATCAAGCAGAGCATTTAGATTTCAAAATATTTCGAAGGATGTTTAAAAAAATTAAGAAAAGCGGTACTTACTATTGAAAACGAAATCTGAGAAAGTATGAATTCCTCAAATAAGAATTCATATTCGGAAATTCGCGCAATTGACAGTGCTCTCGAAAATTGCTTTCAATTAAACAATATAAATTCCACTGAGCAGATGATCAGGTGTTCAATTCCCGGTCTTAGTGGGTTTTTTTCATCACCGGGAATTCATTAATATAGCAATGATAAATATAGCAATCTATAACAACAGTTATAAATGAAATTGATATTAATGTAGTTTAAAAAAATTAAATAATAACAAATGAATCCAAGCGCGGGCAACGTAAATTGGATGGTGATTATGTTTAGATGATAAGAATTTCGGTAACACTGATTTTCAAAACAGTACAAACCTGTTCGAAAAGAGCTTCAGCAGTTATTGTTGTTCAACATTATTAGAACTAAAATATGTTTTGAACACTTTGAATACGGATACTGCAATTCCTCACAGCTGATATGGATCTGAGGATACAGTCACCGTTCTTAAGGTTCAATTCAGAGTTCAAATCTGGTAAGTACACGGGTAAGTGATATATAAATATATACTATATATAAACATTATAATTCAAAGTTCATACACTCAGCGAAATAAACTTTCGATATTCATAAGATTGCATTATGTGATTACTTGCAATAAGAAATCAGTATGAATTTCATAAATGTATCTTATGAAATATAATGATGTCGAAAAAGTAAAAATATGGAGCAACCTGGATTCGAACCTTGAACGTTGAGGTTGTGGATCCAGTGACTTGCCCACTAGTATATATCAACACTTGTAATTAGGAAAGCTTGAAGCCGTACAAGAACAAAGTCATGGGAAACAAAATCCATTCATAAGTCAGTCTTATGAAATTCCATAGCATCGTTCATAAACTCAACCTTATGAAATTCTTAAGATTATTTGTCTGAGTGTATAGTTAAATGTTAATTACGCATTACAACGATAAAACAACACCATTGCCGTAATACCGTCCACGAGTGTTATAAACAGTGTTTGACATACATATTTTTTCGATTGCTGTATAGTGACTATGTTTAAGCGTTTATATCAACGTGTTAAGACTATCAATAAAAAGTTGTTTGCCACAGTTCTAAAAATAGAAATTGCGATGAACAAATAAATATGCTGAATATACGTTTCAAAAGAACAGTTACGTAAAAAGTTGTATAATTTTTGGATAAAAGCTTCCTAGGCTATAAACCGATTACATATTCTGCTTGACATTTTTTTTCATTTTCATGAAGCTGGGTAGATTCGCCAGATTTGCTAGTGAAAATATTGGCTGGGCGCTTGTGCAACCACTACTTAACCATTACTCAGTTTAAAGTTGTATACTTATTGCCTATGAAGCGTTTATCTAATTAAAAATGTTACTTGGGGTACATCCACATGAAGAGCACGTAATTCTCGTCCACTGCAAAACTAGTAATAAACACGTGGAATTCACGTAAGAGCTACGTGATTTCAACGTGATATCACATTCTACGTGAAAATCACGTAAATTTTACGTGATTTTTCACATCAAATTCACTGGCACGTAATGTTTACCTGATTTTATTGAAGAAAATTTGGTTACGTGTTCAGGTGGAAGTTACGTGAACATAACGTGTCGATTTTTTTGAGTGTTCGGTTTCGTTTTTAACACAGAAAAAAAAAACGTACCCGAAAATGAAAACGGACCGTGAACTAGTTAACGTTTTCAGGATTTTTCCCTTTAAACGTTATTTAGTCTGTTCATGATTTTCAGCTGTATTTTAGCTTGTTCTCGAATTCATGAGCGCAGTTCATGGATTTTTTTTTCCGTGTAAGGTACGCATTGACCATAAAAATCGGTACCCGACCATATTCCCTGCTCTACTCACTTCATCACGGCCATCGCGTAGTCGAAGCCTTCTTTGCTTTCTCCGGTCCTCTGCGATCCCATGGCCGTCTCCAGCAGAATGTCCACCGTCACTTCACTCATGTAGTCATGCACGTCAAACTCCTTGCCCACTTCCTTGCGCATCCGGGCCACCACGGCCAAGCTGTTATCGTTGAACACATCCACAAAAGTCTTCAGCACATTCATATGGAACGCCGGAGCAATCAACTTCCGGTGCGAACGCCACTTGTCCCCACTACTGATCAACAGTCCATCACCGAGCCACGGTTTGAAGAACCGATACTCGCTGGATTTCGTCAAATGCACATAACTGTTCAGGATGATTTCAATGTCCGACGGTTCGGTCAAAAACACTACCAAGTGGTATCCCAACCATCCCCGGGCCACACTTCCGTACACATAGCTCAGTTCCATCGCCCGGTTCATGATTTCGTTGTGATTCAGCCCGAGCAGCATGTTGGCATTCCCAATCAGTGGATATGCCTTCGGACCGGGGATTTTGTTCCCCAGCTTGACGTATCGCCGCGATTGCATCCAGAGGTGAAACAACGCACTGGCGACCACCAGCAAGGTCATGAAGACGACCGTCGGAACGGCCAGCCACCCAAGGCCGACCCGCTCGGACATAATTTCCACACTCATCTCTCGAACGACACCGGACGAATATCTCACACACTCCTGTCGGAAGGCTGTTCGTTCCGTCGCACAAGGAACACGTTCGCGCCGCACCACCGAATATGACTTGGATAATTTACGACGCCGGACGGTTTATTTATAATCGTCGCCGCAATCGTCCGAGGTGATTAAAAATTCGCTCGTCAATCGCAGTCGTGTGCGAAAATGCACTTTATCGATAGGATGGCCGCCGGGAAGAGCAAAGAGGGGAAAGGTGGCGTCGGTCGTCGAACAAAATTTATCGAACCAATAAACTTTTAATTGCATTATAATTAGTTTTGGGTATTTAGTAGCTGCTGACAGCCACGTAGTCCTGAAGTGCGATCGAACCCTTCCAAGGCCGGGCTCTCCTCGTTCAACGTTTCGAAAGTCGGCTGACGAAAACTCCCAGCCCGGCAAGGGTCGGCACTGCCCTAGAACACATTCTGCCGGGGGAACGCTGCACTCGCGTCTTTATTATCGATTCCCGTTGTTTGCACCCTTCCTCCCGCCAACATTCGATTTGCATACGATGGGCTTGACCTCTTCTTCGCATTGATTCGCAAAATTATTGCACTACGTGTTGCAACGTTGGATGACCAAGAACCGATGTGGAAGCGTCTGTGTGCGTTTGTCATAAAATTGAAATGTTAATTTCGAAAATTTTGCCTCAGCTATCATTAGCTGGAAGTGCAAAAAGAAATGTGCACCGAAGCAGAACGGAGCACACTTCTTTTTAATTGAGCCATTCCGCACGAGAGGGATCGATTAAAGCCTTTTCGGGAATCCGGTGCGGTCCTGTCGTCTTATATGGGAAGGTTCGTCCAGCGATCGATGTGATGTTTTACGATAATCGAGAAAGACAAAATTACAAATTATTGCACTGCCGCTGGATCCTGAATCCTTCTGCTCGGTGCAGTTTTCGGCGGAATCGGAGCAATCACATTGCCGGTGGATGGGACTTATCTGGAATAACCTCGATGTTGTTCTAGAAAAGGCGAGTCGCTTGTGAGGCGATTATGGAGGAGCTTAAGAACTCAATTAACGGTGGACTGCCTCCCAGAAGGGACGATAAGAGACGCGTGTGCCTTCGAAGGATTATGTTCCTTACCAGCGGGGACCTCCGGAATCGTGGCACAACTCTGCTGGGCTCCTCGCCGGTAGCGAGATGGAACTGGTTTGCATCCAGGGCGGGCCCATTGAAGAGATTATGAGCAATCGATGTGAAACAACATTCGCCCAACGGTCTTCTGACTTCGTAATAACAGGAAACTACTGTTTTTTTTTATATCAAAATTATTATTCAACTAAATCAAAACGAGTCAAATTGACGCAAATGCCACTCACGAAGATAAACAACATTGATGTCAACCGTTCCCTATTCATCGAAGCAACCACGTTCGGTTTCTTCTCCATTTCAACAGCAGGACACTCATATCGACAAACAAACAAGCCACCCACATATGCGGAAACGGAATGCGATGTGTCAACTGACGAGGGTAAACACTATCGATATGTGGCCACGAGCCCGGACAGTGCAATCCAAAGGGAAGAAGATGTTTGGCCAGGTAAACATGGTTAGTTACGACGACGCTTTCTTCGTTTGCTTAATTCGATTTTTTTTTGCTCTCGTTATCTCCAGAACGGTATCATTCATGAGCATGAGCATAAGTCCCCGGGTTTGGGCTGTGGGACATCGGAGACAATTATCACCCGTCTAGACGCAGCCAGCAGAGGCAACGGGACTTGGAAGACGTTCGTCGACGCGTGCGCTGGAGGAGGGCTGGCCAGAAACCGATCACTCACCAAAGATAATTGAACAGCTGGATATCAACCGAGTGATGTCCTTATTGGAAATTAATGTTTGGGTGTTTCTGTGGGTAAACAAATGTCTTTGCAGCCCAGATCCCCCGGCGATGTACCGGGAATCGTTTACAACACTATTTACACTGATTGGATTGTCATTGAGTGTTGAGACCACACGCCACTTTAAATGAGAGCAATGGGCAACGATTTACCAGGTGTTGGTTCTAGCAATTCCAATGTCTCTCATTCATGACCACAGTCTTAGCATCTTCTTTTGTCTGTGGATTGAGCTGAATTGAAACCTTATGAGGATTTCCTTATTGGCAAATCCAACTTGAACAAAAAAGAAGACACCGAGTGGTGATAAATCTGACTGCTTCCATGTTAAAGCATAGGATGAAAATTATAAAATACTTCTAAAAAGTTCAAATGAAATTTTAATTAAAAGCGGTTTGTTGTATGATGTAAGAAAAATCCAAAACTTCACGATAGGGACATTATTTTTATTTTATTTTTATTTTGCTGAAAGTGCCTTGATTGAGTAGTTTTGGATTTTTCTTCAATCATACAACAAACCGCTTTTAATTAGAGTTTCATTTGAATTTTCTAGAAGCATTTTAAAATTTTCGTCCTATACTTTAACATGGGAGCTGTCAGATTTAGTACCACTCGGTGTCTGCTTTTTTCAAGTTGGATTTGTCTATTATTCCATCGTTTTTGCTGATGCGTTGAGATAATTGGATTGGAAATACAAAAATAAACAATTCTAGGGACTTTTCTCATTAGGGATAATCTTACATTGAGAGACTCCTTCGGTTTCATTCATATCACCTTTGCGTTTATCATATTTGTAGAGAATATTATCCAGCACAGCTGTGTTTCGATCTGTACTAAAGAATCATGCTGTACTAAATCGAAAAAGTTCCGAGAATTATCGAAAAAAAAATCAAAAGGGCAAATTGGCAACCAAGGTATCATGCATGTTTTACAAATAAGTTGATTAATGGCTGGCCCACAATTGATACGTTGCGGATGCGTTTGCGTGAATTTGACAGTTTTCCTATTGGTTTTCTGTCAAATTTACGTCAACGTATCAATTGTGGATGACTCTTAAGGCTGTGTACCGATTCGCGAATCAATTTTAATTTTACTCAAACATGACAGATTAAAAATAATCGATCAATCGATTAAAATCCCTTTGTGATTGATCAACAAACTTTCGATAAAATGTCTGTCGAAATTGAGTTCCCGTCTGTCAGAAATAACTCAGCTGGAGAAGCAACCTTAATCAATTATTTTCCATCTGTCAGGTTTAAGTAAAAGTTAAAATTAATTCACGAATTGGGACAGAGCCTAAGCTATAAATGAGCATGAGCATGAGCATGGTACACCGCACAGGATGCTACTTCGTTATTTTTCTTGTGGTAATTTTCTTTGAACGGCATTTTAAACTAATGAAAAATTACTGTCTTTATCTTTAACCCAAAATCAAGGAAGATTGAAGCAATCATCGAAGTACCCAAGTAACCATTAAGCACTAAAAGTGGCATTATATCAGCATTATATCTGCATGTACAGCAGCACTTAAATGTCTTGAAGCTCTATCTTCAGATACAATGCTAATATAATGCTAAGAAAGGCGAAATAACGTGCTTATATAGTGCAGAAGTGACCGCTCGTAAATAGCATTAGTAATGCTATATTAATGCACCTCAACATAACTGTCACTTTTGTAGTCCGTTTTTGGCACTGATAATGCTATTATGCTGCATTTATCAACTGTCTGTTTCCGATTTATTTTAGGGTATGTTTCGTTTTTTTGCTTCTTCTTATTGATGGTATTATCAAAATAAAGGAGGATAATGCATACAATAATGAGCTATAAATAAACCACTTAGTGTATATTCACATTATTAGTAATGAACGGGTTTATTAGTATGCGTAAAGTAATATTTTGTAAATTCAATATACTGCAAAAATATCCTGTACTGCGTCTTGAACCAAGGTATCATCATGCATGGTTGGACCGCTGCCTGTGCCTGGCTATAAGCGGTTCCAGAATTGTTATAGCTTTCATCTCCGTATCTACGAACGAATTTGAAGGCGTAGGACTGGCTTATGGAGATGTAGTTGTCTCTGGAACCAAAGCATCAATATGTGTGTTAAATTTAGAATTATCGTAGTTTCGATACAATTTAACTTTACGTCTATAATTTTCACTTTTCAAGGTTTTTTTTCCACTTATTCTTGTCCATACAGGTTTTTGTTGACTCCAAATTACCTTTCAATGCTTTTGTAAACAAGTTCTTAGCATTATTTGACAGCCTTATATTAGCACTAAATGCAGATATAAAGCATGTATGCTGTGAACATGATAAATACTTTTATACATTATAACAGCCTTATATGCGCATATCATTCGCTGAGTGACTACCGACCGATTAGGACGTGTGTAAAGTTGTTGCTGCTCCATTTTCAGTGTTGATTGATGTTAAGTTTCCGATGTCGCGGTGATTCTGAATCGAAGAAAAGTAAAGTGATAAAAATAACCTAGAAGAGTGATAAGTAGCTGGAGTTAATACGGCTCGCTTTAATTGTGGGGCAATTGGTAAATTGCATCAGCTGTGTTTATAGCCGAAAAAAGAAGGAGAAGAAAGAAGCCGTGTGTTAGACTTGTAGTTGCAAGTTACGGTTTTACTGCCGAGGAGAAAAGGGAGGATGAAAAAGTGTGAATTCTACGAAGGAATAATAATAATAATAATAAAGAAAAAAAGTGAAAATTCCAGCCGTGTCGGAGAAGGTATCGTTCGGTGTGAAGGAAAAAACAAATAATAAAAAGACATACGATCGGTTGATGTTTATGTGTGTGTAGGGTAGAGATTGCAAGGAAGACATACGGCTCAAATGAGTGTATGAAAAGATTGGAAAGTTGGAAAGAAAAATAAAAAAAAAAGAGAGCGAGATTGAGGGGGAAAAAGCGTTTGGACCGTCGGTGATCAATCGGGTAGAGTGAGTGCCAAGTGTTCAGAAAGGGGAAAAATAAGTGCATGGCACTCAATAGCAAAACTGTTTGCTTGTAGCGTCGCTAGCTGCCTGCTAATGAATTGATAGTAATCAATCAATGGTATCAATGCAAAAACGAATGAAAAATGTTTTTGCTGGACAGAGAGATTAATGCATACCTTAGTTTTGATTTTCATGAAAAAAGCAGTGGACGTCATGGCTATTTTGTACATTTATAAATTATATTCAACGACTATTGTTGTGAATACAAAACCAATCATCCTAAATCTTAATGGTCAGTACTACAATAAATGAAACAGCTGAAGTCTGTCGATGAGAGGGTGGTCACTGGCCAGCTATGTTACAGATCTCAACCTATTACCATTAACTGTCGTGCACATGTTATTAATGTTTATGAATGGTATTATTTTGTTAAGATATTTAATTATTTTTTGTCATGAGAGGATAGTGAATTATTGCATGTAAATTCATTTCATTAATTGGAATCACCTTAATAGCAATGAGATTCAATACAATAAAACGGCACATCCACATTCGAGAGATTCTGTTCTTTATACGTTATATCATTACAGATCATCGATGGATTTTTCAGGTTTTGTAAAGTAATTTTGGATTCATTTTTTCTTTATATTGGCTGTGATGCATTGCTTGGATTTTTGGGTTCATAGTAGATACGCGGGCCTTGTGCTCGCGGGTGTTGGTTTGTATGGTCCCATCGCTATATATTATTATATTCTATATGACATTGTATATTGATAACATTTTTATCATTATCCCTACCATTGTTCTCATTACTCAGGTTTTCACGAGTTTTAGGTCAACATAAATTGGATTTGATTTTTTTATTTCATAGATGCTATATTATATTATTTGATATGCTTATATGTCTAATGAGCGTTTGAAACCCATTCTTTTCCCTCTGATAAATTTTATAAGCTGCAACTGAATCTGAGGTTGATAAGTGCACCTATTACTTAGTATATTTTCATTTTCTTCTATGCAAATTTTCCTTTTTTCAAATCTGTGCTGATCTGACTAATGCAATTTAACTGGGTTGAATAACCTATGGTTAGCATGTTAATGATTGTACGAATTTATCAATTTCTTTACTTAATCGTTCCGGTTGTTATCATTATTTTTGTAAATATGGTTTCAGTTATAAGATACTCCATAGAAAATTTGAGTTATTACTTATTACTATCATTATTTACTATGTACAATCATCCTTTAATCCAGCTTATTTTTGTTTAGATTTATGTAGTGCTTTGTCCACATGAGACGACTTCAACTGAATCATACTCATTACAGAAAGTCCGATTAGGTTTTGTTGTTGTTTATTAAATCTGTTTACAGGCTCAACAATTGAAGTTACTAATCTTCACAGCTTAAGTGACCAGCATTATGATATTAACCACTTAAAAAATACGTCTGATAATTCTTTGTTTAAAGGTTTTGAGGTCGACTAGCGCATAATAACACAGAACCAGCAGAAAGGATTTACAGCGTTCAATCTGAAATCATCATTTAGGAAATGTCGATATGCAAGGCGTACAGTATTGGCAACATTATTCCAGTTTACCCCTTTTAACGCATATAACTACACACACTAGATATACACACTTGGCAAGTTTTAGAGTGTTCGGTGGTGTTTTGCCGGGCTTTCAGCGGTTGACCGTTTGGTGGTCCGATTTGGCGGATTTCGGTGAAATTTTACAAGTTCCGGTAATTTTTACCGGAATACTGTGGGGTTTTACTGGGGTCCGGTGGGTCGGATTGCCGAGCGTTCGGCTGTTGAGGGTTTGGCGGGGAATTGCCGGATACTGTGGAGTTTTCAAAGTGTGTATACTTATTTCCTTTATACAGGTATACCTCGATAGTACGTACATCAACTTACTCATTTCAAGCCGCAATTGCGTAAAAACTACTGGTTGTATCTGAAATCAACAATAACTAAAAGAAAGAGCAAACTTCTGTTCTTTATTTTGGTTGTACTAAATTTCAGATACAATCAGTGGTTTTTGTGGAATTTCGATTTGAAGTGGGAGGGGTGATGTACGTACTATCGAGGTATGCCTGTATATTCTTTATACGATGTATATTGCATGAACTTTATTATATTTCATTGATTTAAAACATTAAAATACTGGGATGGGAGGGTGCATCAGGGCATCATTGAAGTTGCAATTGGACAATGGAGTGGATGGCCAACCGGAGTCTAGGAGGGGATGTGTCTATCATTCATGATTGGTACATTCTACTCCAACAGTTGTAATGAATTTGACGCGCCTTTCTCAAACAAACCATCTAGTGGAAAGCTTAATTGAATTGCGTGTTTTGTTATTCGTTTTATCGGATCATATTGTTGGAAGGAGATTCTCTTATTCCCGTAGGTTTCGCGTAAGTGTCTCTGCTTACGGGCCTGCCCAACCCTTTTTGGCCCTTCATACAGCAGTATGTTGAATTTAAAACGGCAACAAAGCACGATCTTTCTGTTAAGTGGAACCGCATGCAGGGCAAGGCCCACGCCAGGATGGTGGCTTCTTACATACATACATACATATAACAGCCTTATATGCGCATATAATGCTGGCGATAATGCTAAGTTTTGGTTGAAGCTTGAATGCATTTGTACTGCTAATATGAAGCTTGCATGCCTAACATATGCTAATATAGAACTCTTAAGCAACATTTATGCTGATATAGTGCTATTATCGAGCTAAAGCTGAATGCTTATGGTTACTTGGGTACTCACTGCGTTGTCTTTACAGAAACAACCCAAAATTTAGTCCGATTTACTCAAATCCGTAAAAAATATGGCTACTCAAAAGTGAGCAAAGATAGTTAGGAGTAACACGTTGGCAATGAGTAAACATCGATCGGGTTCAAGCCGATATTGACTATTTGTCATCTTACTACTAGGAACTATCTTTATTCACTTTTAAGTAGCCATGCTTTTGACGGATGTGAGTCAATCGGACTAAATTTTGGGGTTATGTTAGTTTAGTGATCGTCAGTCGGTGCGAATCAAAACAAACCCAAAAAAGGAGAGAGTTCCTCTCCCATGTGCGCATCAAACAGAGTGCACACAATAGATCGCTAGAATAACTACAAGCCACAGTGGTACATGAGCGTCTTCCAACCGGACATTTTTGCCTGTTGAAGTGGCGGACTTAGTCCGTGCTTTAACCTACCCTGCAGTGGGATGTTAGGGCAAAAATGTCGTTGGTTCGAGTACCACCGTATACATGCTCCTTTTCGCTCAATTTTCATAAAAAACATCTGTTACATTTCCAATCCTGCCGCACACTAGCGGAACTATCAAAACTTTCTCTTCATATCTTTCATTCTAGCCAAAAACATTGTTGTTCACTCTTGGTGCCTCATGGTGATGAGCGAACATCTCCTTCTACATCTAAATTTTGGGTTGTTAAATTGAGTGTACACCTGCAGATGCACACTGAAGCCGCATAACCAAAAATTATCCCAATAGGTAAAATGTAACAGCTATTTAAAGGTGATGCAATCATTCATTGGACACCCCTTACGCCTTCAACCACGTTAAGTTGCCTAACAGAAGCCTCAAATCAGTTTGCCCCAGGGAAAGGTGGAAGAAAGAAGATAGTCTTGGTAGCACCAGGGCTAGATCAGGGACTGGATAGTCAAGAAGAAAATTAATACAGTGTTTGTGGTCCAACGTCATCATTTCGAACAACCCAATGAGGCTGTACATTGAGGTACATTCTAATGTATTTCTAAAGGGTGTACGGAATCAAATTGCGACACACACAAATATTCGGCAAAATTATCCCATTCAACCAATCGTCTTCAAACTATCAACCATACATGTTTGATAAATATAAAATGTTATGAATATTTTCCCATGTTTGTTTTACTCAATTTAAATTCCATATCCAAGCGCAGGAACCTTCTTCTTTACACAACTTATAAGGTCCTGTACAACATTTGGACCAACTTTTTTTTGCGTGGCAATCCATTTTTTTCTTCATATCTTCCTCCGATTTCACTTCCTTTGGACGCTTCCAAAGTGCCTGCTTCATGATGGCCCAGTACTTGTCAATTGGCCGCAGCTCCTGTGCGTTCAGGGGGTTGAGATTCTTCTGCACGAAATTGACCTCCTTAGCCTTGTACCACTCCAAAACCTCTTTCGAGTAATGGCACGAGGCTATATTCGGCCAGAAAATCATAGGACCATCGTGTGGCCTCAGAAGAGGAAGTAGATGCTTTTGGAGGCATTCCTTTATATGCACCTGCCCATTGATCGTTCCAGTTGTCACGAATGGGGTGCTCCGGTTTCCACCCGAGCAAATTGCTTGTCAAATCATATCTATTTTGGCAAACTTTGACATCTTCTGCTTTCTAGCGTCCTCACCCAAGTAACAATTTTGGTTTTATAAGGGTTCTGAAGAGCATAAATAAGACTTCAAGAATGCTAAAAAAACCATGATAAAACCAGAAATGTTCCTTGCGCAGGGACATCGAATTTATGATGAGCAATGAAAAACTGGAGCCCCGGAAGCTGCCGGAAGTCAGCTTTTACATACGTCTTATCATCCATAACGAGCCAATGTGGTTTCGTCAACATCTGGGTGTAGAGCATCCGTGCACGTGTTTTACCTACCGTACCGTTAGGCGCCTTTCGGACTTTGTACGTGTGTAGTCCTTCACGTTTTTTCGCATCTTGTACGAAAGTTTCGTTTAGATTCAGTTTCTTCCCCACATCTCTAACTAAGCCGTTGGGACTCCTTTTAAAAGCTTGAACTACCCGCTTGTGATCCTTAACACTATACGGAGATCCAATTTCGCACTTTTTTTCTTTCCGATCGATGGTCAAACGTTCGTGGTACCGTTCGAGACCCCGTAGGACCAACAATCAATATGCAACTAGCGATTTGAAATTGGTTCACCGTTGTAGAACCCCTTGGTCCGTATTACACCTTGAAGCAAGCACCTTACTATACATATTTGCGCCTTTGTTTTAATTTGCTGTGTTATTTTGACCGAATATTTGAGAGTGTGTTCGTGTGAATTCATTATAAGGGGCGCATTATCAAGCTTGGGACCGAGCTTTGATCCGATGTGCTAGTACTGACTGAGCCAAGAAAAAATCGTGTTTGTTCGGGACCTACTGGTCTTAGAGTTAGTCTATGGAATTATTTTAGACACTAAACTTTCGTTCATTGTTCATTATAACACAATTATAAACAGAACCAGTTATATCAAATAGTATATATTAACAATATAGCTTACTTTTGCAATACCTATACGAATCGCAACGGACACAACTGTAACGCCATCTTCAGTTGAAAAGGTAAATTAGTATGAATAATGGTTCGTGTTTCGCCTATTTTGAGTTCAGCGTGTTTTGCGCAAATGTCAACAATTAAAAAAAAAGTGCAATGTGTTGAATTTTTTCCATAATGTTTGGTGCTGCAATTTCAATTTCACTAAGGAGGGTGTCTGACCCAACAAACCGCTAGCCACCAAGACTAGCCACTAAGCGCGGACTTTGTCATTACATCCAATCGGTTATTTCAACGATTTTCCTCAGAGGTGTTGCGGCAGTATAAACAGGATATACGGTTGCGCGAATTTCAAACACTGATGAGCCGGTCCAATGTGTGACTTGGAAATATCGACTACCATAAAGAGTTCCGAATTAAAGTGCAGATAGTTCTCATCGAACAGAAGCCACTCAAATGAGTGCATAATGTAGAAAAAGATCATTTTTTGAGATACAGACTTTTTTTTTAAACTGCAAGTTTTATTTTAGATTTTGAACCGACTAACGGGAAATTTTATATCAAAGCGTTTCAGTCGTGATTACAGGGCTATTTGCTGGTCCGCGATGAGCACCGGTCGAGAGTGGCTTTGTTATACAGGGTGAGGCAGAAATCAATGCGAATATTTGTTCTGTACTCTGTCAGTCCCATTTTCAACTGATCTCAGCAATCAACATCAACATTTTTCGAGGCAGGTTATCTTTTTTAAAGTCGCTGGCAAAGAAATTTATTCCACGTGTCCTCCATCTTCTTTATTAATAACATCCTCGAGCCGACGCCGAAGGCCTGAGCATGCCTTTCGGTCGGAGTCGCCGGCACTGACTGTCATGTGCGTGTTATGGTTGACTCGCAGGGTTTTCACACTAGGGTGTGATGTTTTGCAGGCTCGTGCTTCAACAAATGCACAAATCGAATAATCCAACGGTTAAGTCTGATCATGCCATAGGGGGCCACAGCCTTTCCGGCACAAAACTTCCGCGTAAATCAGTTCAACCGATTGTTGGCAGTTCGATCGGTCGTGGACACGCGGCGCTCCATCCTGCTGTAGGATTGAACAACGTTTTGGTCCTCGGAGAAGCTGGCCTTCGCCCAGGGAGAGCGACTTAAAATGCCGATATACTTCTAGGTTTGATTTATAACTCTGCATCAATGAAAACAGGCGGCATTTTCAAACTGCGTTGACGCCGCCAAGCTAAACATCAAACATCGCGGCACCAGCCATTGCGGCTGTTGGCCACAGCATCGATGCACGAGGCTTTTCGCCGGAGAACGGCGATCATCAGAGTTTTTTTCCTTCTTCAACAAGCGAAAGTCAACTCTCTTCAGAACGAGTCACTCATAGTTCCTTGACCCGGTCCAGTGATCATAGTGGCGTTTCACTCTGGTTCTGGAAGATGCATGCGGGTCTTTTTTGATGATTCTCCGCCTGAATTCCTCCGAAGTATCGGCTCGCTTTGCGTGCTTTTCTTGCGGAGAGCGCCCGGAGCTGCTGGCGCAATTTTTTGCACGGACCGATTTGTTCACGTTCGGCGTGCGTGCAAAGCGCGGACGTCCCGCTTCCGGCTTCCGCTACTTGCGACCATCCTGCAGGGACTTTTTCGAGCTGCTGTAAACTGTTGCCAAATGGCACGCCTACCACCTTGGAATCTCTTTCGGCTTCTTCTGGGCGAGCAACAAACTGGTGATCACTTCTTTCGCGAACATTTTGACGAATTTGCAATAAACAAATAGAATGTTTGGATGCGGCAACGGAAGTAAACATAAACAAATAAGCAGTGAGGTGGTCACTAGCTACACGAATTAACCCCAATGTCAGGTTTGTTCCACGCATTTTTTTTTTTTTTTTTTTTTTTTTTTTTTTTTTTTTTTTTTTTTTTTTTTTTTTTTTTTTTTTTTTTTTATTTTTTTTTTTTTTTTTTTTTTTTTTTTTTACTTGCTTTATTACACATTTATTTGTTCTACTTTGTTTATTTATTTAACACATTTTATTTGTTTATTTTAACGCTACATTATTTTTTTTTATCATTTTTTTTTTTTTTTTTTTTTTTTTTTTTTTTTTTTTTTTTTTTTTTTTAAACATTTTATTTGTTATGGTCATTCCTTCCCCACCTGCCGTTTTGCGTTTGTTGTTGTT
>JASCZW010013089.1:0-26601 GCA_034211315.2 Aedes japonicus
AAAAATACAAGATAGCAAGTTGGTGTTTTGTGCAAAATTAATGGAAATTGTGAGTTCTACAATTTTGTAGAATGTTTTGAAAGCCTAGAACGTCATCGCAACACGTTAAAAAATAGCAATCATGCCCCGATGAACGCATTTTATGGACGACCTCTTTTTCAGCTGCGCCACTAATCTTACCAAAAACTTCTTTGAAGACATCAATTTGACTACACGTCATCTAAGTGCACTTTTTATTTTATTCCTGAAAATCGCCCCGGACCAATGCGCTGGTACTATTTGGTCAAACCAATCATTTCAGAAAAATGTTACGAAATTATTTGGTCAAACCAATCAATTGAAAATCTGCGATCTCTGAAAAAAAATTTATCTCTGAGCAGCGATGTGAAGTACATCTCCACACAAAGATTCGGAAAAAGGGGTCCTCTTATGGGCTGACAATCAGTTAGAAAGGGATATCAAAGCCGCTCTTTCTTTTTTCGTGGTTTGCAGTCAATGAGGAGGTCTACAGTGCAGTTTAATGGAAGTTGCGACATTCACATGAAACAGCATTCGAATGACGATGTTGTGTTCTGGCTATTTGGCCTCGGTACATTATCCGATGCAGTCGTTGGAAGAGATGGAGCACGTAGTCATCCCCAAGAACGTCAATCTCAACGCGCCCCAGCTGCGCCCAATTGAAAATTTCTAGCGAACCTGAGCGGAGGATCTATTCGAACAGTTTCGTGGCGAAAACGAATGCATGAACCGATCAATAAAGCGACCAGGAGAGTTAAAGAATTCGCCAATGTCTGTTAGACGGCCATTTCCTCTGACTCATTAAGGAATGGAGGTTTGCGAAAGAGCGGCCCAAAAACACCAACCAGTTTTGAACAGGGTGCCTATTACTGACGAGTAGTAGTAAATCCAACATCTACAGATAAGATAGACGGGTCCTGGCAATGGCGGAAAACAGATACTGGGTTTAGAAGGCAAACATCCAAGTTAAACATGGAGGTTAATCATTGGTAGTCTGGGGCTGCATGACTGCATCCGGTGTTGGGAATTGGTGTTTTTGAAAAAAGAGCAATATTTGAACATTTTGAAACAAATATAAAGAAACGTGCTGAAAACTTAGGTATAAGGTCTGTATCCGTCACTAATCACGACACCTTCAAAGCATTGTAACTTTGAAATATTGCATCGGTGAATGAAAAATTTCACTGCGGTATAGCCGGAGAGTCTATGATGAAAAGACTATGATTGACGTTTACATTTCATGTTTAGTATTCAAGATGGCGACTGCGCGAAAAACAAGTGCGCGAGCGAATTTCAGGCCGGGCGCACGGCAAATCCTGACTTGTTGTCAAGGCGGGAATTCCTTGCGGAAACATTGATTTTGCCTTAATCCACTGTTCACGATGTGCTCAAATCATTTTCGGAACGTTTAGTGCGGAGAGGAAACCGATAGGTGACAAAACATTGGACGTGCTGATCCTGTCATGGACCGAAAGGTGAAAAGGATATTAACGAAAAATCCAAATCTCTCCATTCCAGGGTGGCCACAGACTCGGGAAAATCGGGAAATGCGGGAAAAATGCGGGAATCAAATTTCATCGGGAAATATGCGGGAAAAAGTCGGGAATTTCGAAGCTCATCGGGATTTTTTTCATATGGCAGGAACCATACTCAAACCTTGTTCCAATTGATAATTTGAGTAGCGATTTTGTCATTTACTCAGTCCAACGATCTAATTAACAGAATGAAAATGTATTTTTCTACAAATCCAGCATTGTTGAAGATAATAGCTCAATTATGTATGAATAACCCGGCTGTCAACTGGAGGGCGTTAAAAAAATTGGCTAAAAAATCAGGGATCTGCGAGTTAGCATTGATGTCCTCAAAATCGGTAGCTGCGGTTTGCACATCGTACACAATTCCTTCAAGAAGGAGCTAAGACAAACAGATTGGCATATGGATCATTTTCTGCTGGCTTTGTTCAGCCTGTTCATAAACGTACCGCTTAGAAGATCTGACTACACGGCTGTGACAGCTTCGCACATGGCTTACTTTGTTTTTATTTTACTTCACTGGAACTCCTCAGGTGATTATTATGAATGAAGCATCGCCATTGTAGGCTTTGCTGTAAATTGTAGTGCAAAGATTATCTATGCAAGTTTTCACAACATTTTTTTTCTATATGCTTCACGAGCTCCGGCAACCTAGGGTGGTTGCCACCACTGCTGTCATTATTAAAATACCCCTCATTACATTTTGTCCAATGGTAGAGCCGACCCTTTTGGTCACTTCCATTAATTCTTCAACTCCAGTTTTTTCTTCAACTCCAGCTCGTTCTTAAACACCTTGGACGATTTTCGAACTTTGGGCTTTATTATGGCCCAAAATCTTTCCACCGGACGAATCTCTGGTGAATTTGGAAGGTTGGCGGTTTTTGGTACAAAAACAATGTTATTGTCTCTGTAGCAATCCAACGTCGATCGCGCGTAATGGCTTCATGCCAGGTCCGGCTAAAATAATGTCTCGCCTCCGTGGGACCGCAGGAAGGGCAACAGACGATTCTGGAGGCACTCGGTGTGGTTAATTTCGCTGTTGATGGTACCCGTTGTGATTTACAGTTTACTCAGTTTCGCGCATTGCATATGGCCTGCCAGAGCCTTATTTTTTGGCGAATTTGTCCACTTTCTTCTTCCTTATGTCTTCCGGAACATCAATCAGCTGTCTTCGATTTTCTTCCACTTGCAGCCCGCCTCTCGGTCGTCTGGGACTCCTTAAACGATTTTACCACCCGAAACACAGCTGTATGGGTGATTCCCAGTTGTCTTTCGATCCATCTCATGATCGCAGTCGGATTTTCCATGACAGCGTCTCCGGCGATTTTCTTCTTGTTTCGATGACATCTCAATAATCACTGAACCGATTGTTATGAAATTTTGCACATGTAAACGATTCACAAACTAGTAATACTCAGATTTTTATCAATTTTTACCCACGGACAAAAAAGTAACACCCGGATAATTTTTTTTTCGAGTATAGACCTTATTTGTCACTGCACTGTACAAATTGTGCAGGGCACCTATTGTGTCTGCCCCTCCAATTTTCATACTTGCTGGTGTATATTGCAGCTCCATATTTATTTGTTGTTAGCGATGCTCCTCTACTTATTCTACCTGATGAGCATTTTTTCCCAGTAGGAACAAATATCTTGATAACTGGCCTTGGTATTTAAGAGCGCAGCATAAGAGGTAAAATACCTGAGGATAATACCATAAAAATGATCCCACAATGTTATGCGAATACCAAATTGAGGTAAGCCAATACCAAAATAATTCCTCTCAGGTATTCTCACTTTTCCCAAATAACAAGTTTTGTTATTCGAGAGATATTTTGCTTGCAATCCTTAGCTATTTTGCACAGGTATGTTACCTCTTAATCTGAGCTCTTTAATACCATGGCCTGTTATAAGATCAAAATTTGGTATTCATATGTTATTTTCTCCTGCTCAGGTTGTGCGCTTCCACAGCGTACAGCTAATGAATACACCATATCTGCAGCCGTCCCCTGAATCTGATTGTATCAGTTTTTCTTTAATATTTTTCTTCGCTGTTTATGCTTCTAGAAACTTGAACGATCAATGACATATTGAGTGATTTTTGTTCTTGTTTGCAAAATGAAAGACCAAAACAGGTTACGCAATATGCAAGAAGTCCGATTTGCAGCTGCTATTCGTCATTTTGCTTAATTGAAACAAGTCAAAAGCATTCCAGATTGAAATTTTTTCTCAAAAACTTCAAAATAGCACTCATTTCTAAGTCGGGAAAATTAGGCAAAAATGCGGGAATAATGCGGGAAAAATGCGGGAATTTTCAAATTAAAATTGTGTGGCCACCCTGCGCATTCGAACGGTGGCTCGTAAAATGTCGCCTGGTTTTGATTTGACATTCGATTTGCCAGAGTTTTTAATATGAAATAGGATTCTATGCGGGCAAACCATTCAGCGGCGATTGTAGTAATATTGATGCCAACTTAAAAAGACACATTTTTAGGGGTAAATGGGGTAAAATGGACCATTTCCCGGGCTCGGCGCAGGCTGAAAATGGCACCATTCAATTTTTTGGCAAGTTTCCCATAAGAAATGATATATTTCAAGCAGCCAATCCAGCGGCGTCTCATCTGTGGGAATTTGGGTCCGTTTTTTTTTCCACTGTGCAGCGTTTGGGACTTAAGTCGTATAGAGTAAAAACAGTTCCAAATCACAACGACAAACAGAACTTGGCAGCAAAATCACAGGCTCGACGTTTGTACTGCGAATATTTGACGAAGTTTTCATGCGTTGTTATGGACGATGAAACTTATGTCCTGGAGGACTTCAAGCAGCTTCCAGGGCTGGCTTTTTATTCTGCTATGGCCAGAAATGTTACAGCTGAGCATTTCAGAACGAAGAAGGCATCATGCCACTATGCTAAAACTGTGATGGAGTGGTACCAAGCAAATCAAGTGAACTTTGTACCAAAAACCTCAAACCCGCCAAATTGCCCAGAGCTACAACCAATTGAGAGATATTGGGCTCTGATGGAGCGAAAGCTTTCTGGAAAGAAGCTAGGATTCAAAGACATCAAACAATTTTGGACAAAGGCGGCTTCTACGATTTCTGAAGAGTCTGTACAAACCCTAATGGACGGATTTAAGCGCAAAGTTCGAAAATTTTATGCAAATACCGAATAACTATGTTTTATCTTCACGAATTGTTGAAACAACTACGACGGAAATATAATGTGAAATTTATGTTTTATTCATGTTTTGAGGTGTACGGATTATTGCAGATACAGACCTTTTTTTTTTTTTTTTTTTTTTTTTTTTTGTTGGGGCGTAGAATCACAGCGTCCACTGAGTTGAACTTTTGTGATATACCCCTGTTTACTATACTAATTCGCATCTTGAAGCTAGATCACCATTTGTCAAGTGACCAGCCTAAGACGCGTCTCCCAGTCAGGCAAAATTGAGTTTATAAAACCCACCACCTTCCCAGGATTTGCAGTCCAAATTTCTTTAGGTTGCATATAGCCACTGTACAGAAATTTAAGTCTGCTCTTGTACACAGCATCACAACTGCAAAGCAGATGTTCCGAGGTTTCACGTTCCATGTTACAGAAACGACAGATATCATTCTGAACCTGGCCAATGTTCTTCAAATGATATCTACTCGGGCAATGTCCGGTTACTAGGCCCGTGTAGGTACAAAGAACTCTCTTATTGAGCTCCAGAAGCTTTTTACTAATTGCAACATTTGGAATTATAAACCTTTTCGCTTGAGAACACTTTGTGGTGACCAACCAATTGGTCATCACCCTTTGCTCTTCCCAAGATTTTAATTCCATTTTTATGGCACAGTATGATATACCGCAGAATGGTTCTGGGCCAATAAACTGTGCATTTGAACCTTGTTTAGCAAGCTCGTCTGCCCTTTCATTACCTTCAATGCCACAGTGTCCCGGAACCCAGAATAAATTCACCGAGTTCTCTTGGCACACCTTTCGCAATGAAAGAATGCATTCCCAGACAAGTTTGGATGTACATTTATAATTACTTAACGCTTTGAGTGCCGCTTGGCTGTCTGTAAAAATACAAATATTTGCATATCTATATTTTCTCTTCAGACAAACGTTAACACATTTTATTATAGCAAAGATCTCCGCTTGGAAAACCGTTGGATAGTTTCCCATCGCCACTGAGATTTCTACCCCAGGGCCGAAGATTCCTGCTCCCGTTTTTGTTCCAATTTTTGAGCCATCTGTGAAGAATTTTATGGAGCCATGACGAATAGTGGGACCTCCGACTTCCCAATCTATACGTGACGTTTCACATATGTTGTAAGGAATGTCATGGTTTTCCACAGGTTTCATCCAGTCTCCATTCATGTACATCACTGGCCCATTTTGAAAGCTTTGTGAAATGCTCAGGTGATCGACTAAATCACCAGACATGAAAGTTTTCAACCGTTTAAGTCTAAGCATACTCTTTTCCGCTTCTAGTTGCACGTATTCGTGCAAAGGCAGCAGATTTAGCATTGCATTCAACGCATTTGATGGAGTGCTGCGCATCGCTCCCGTTATAGCAATGGATACTAGCCGTTGAAGTTTTGCAAGCTTTTTCTGTGCAGTAGCCTCTTTTGTTTTTGGCCACCACACAAGAGAAGCATACGATATTTTAGGACGTATTATGGATGTATAAATCCACATTATCATTTTTGGTCTTAAACCCCATTTTCTGCCAAATGTTTTTGAGCAAATCCAGAAAGCACTGGTTGCCTTACCGATCACACACTCAAGGTGAGCATTCCAGTTCAGTTTGGCATCCAGTATCACTCCTAAGTATTTAACCTGTTGACTAAGATGGATCTTTAATCCTCCTAGCTGGAACGCTTTTAGACTAAACTTCCTTTTCCTAGTGAAAGGTACAATTACTACTTTTGCTGGATTAATACTAAGGCCCTCCTTGATACACCAAGACTGGGTAAATTTAAGGGCCCATTGCATTCTTTCTGAAATGATGTTGTCAAATTTTCCCCTCACTGCACTATGGTCCGAATGGACAAATTTCACGACAAAAATCGATAACTCAAAAACCATTAACTTTAGACAGATGGTGTCTTCGGGAGATTTGATTTTTAACATAAGATCTATCTTTTAATTTGGGTTGTGACTAGGGTGGTCCTTTTATGTTCATAATAAAAATTTCAACTTTTTATTCTTTTGGTTTAGAGGACTTTTTGCTTCAACTGAATTGTAGATATTTCAATTTAATGAAATCTTTGGTGAAGAAATTTTAATTTATTCATCTACGTATCGTTTTATGACAGTCTTTTTAACTTTCCTTAGGGTGGGACTTGAAAAAACAGTTTCTTTGCTGTAACTTTTTTATTTCAATTTGAATTTGAAAACTCTGCATAGATTACTTTTAGGGTATAAATGACGCACATTTGAAGATGCAAGATAGTTGCTAGTTATTGTATTGAAGAGTTGTAGCGGTTGAAGAGTAAAATATACGGTTTTAGTAAGATATCTTATTCCTTTATTTGCAAATATTTGCAAACACATAGTACATGAAGTGAAAGTACAAACTTCCATCTACAAGATCTATGCAAAATTGTTTGTCCCCTTTGTTCCTTTAGGAAAAATCTTTAAATCTGGTAGTCTTGCATTTTTTCTGCATATTTTCTATCAGTAGCATCAAAATTGTCATCAAAGCATCGTAACACTCGAGTTTTTTTATGAAAATGTTTATATTTTTATATTAATCCATCTCCGTCAATTTATTAACATTCATATCACAGACAAACAGACAAAACACATCGAACATTTTTCACTACAAATCATGGTCACTAACATACCTGCGCCATCTGTTGAGCACACTGTGATGAATGATAAAGCTGTACAGATGGCAGTAGTGTGTTAACGTCAAACGAAAATCGGCTATACGTACTACCGGTGGCGATATTACCAACTAAGAAACATTTGAATTGACCGTTTAATGGGTAATCGATGAAGAAACTGCAAGTGTAATGTATGTTTGTCTGTGTTAACATATTTTAATCTTCGTTTGACGTTAACACACTACTGCCATCTGTACAGCTTTATCATCCATCACAGTGTGCTCAACAGATGGCGCAGGTATGTAAGTGACCATGATTTGTAGTGAAAAATGTTCGATGTGTTTTGTCTGTTTGTCTGTGATATGAATGTTAATAAATTGACGAAGATGGATTAATATAAAAATATAAACATTTTCATAAAAAAACTCGAGTTGTTACGGTCTTTGATGATAATTTTTGATGCTACTGATAGAAAATTATGCCGAAAAAATGCAAAACTACTAAATTTAAAAAGATTTTTTTCCCTAAAGGGAACAAAAGGGGACAAACAATTTTGCATAGATCTTGTAGATGGAAGTTTGTACTTTCACTTCACGTACTATGTGTTTGCAAATATTTGCAAATAAAGGAATAAGATATCTTGCAAAACCGTATATTTTTTTACTCTTCAACCGCTACAACTTTTCTAATACAATAACTAGCAACTATCTTGCATCTTCAAAATGTGCGTCATTTTATACCCTAAAAGTCATCTATGCAGAGTTTTCAAATTCAAATTGAAATAAAAAAGTTACAGCAAAAAAACTGTTTTTTCAAGTCCCACCCTAAGGAAAGTTAGAAAAACTGTCATAAAACGATACGTAGATGAGATAGAATTAAAATTTCTTCACCAAAGTTTCATTAAATTGAAATATCTACAATTCAGTTGAAGCAAAAAGTCCTCTAAACCAAAAGAATAAAAAGTTGAAATTTTTATTATGAACATAAAAGGACCACCCCAGTCACAACCCAAATTAAAAGATAGATCTTATGTTAAAAATCAAATCTCCCGAAGACACCATCTGTCTAAAGTTAATGGTTTTCGAGTTATCGATTTTTGTCGTAAAATTTGTCCATTCGGACCATAGTGCACTATAATGACTATATCGTCTGCAAAACCTACAACCTCGAAACCTTTTTCCTCTAAGCTTCTTAGAAGCTCGTCTACAACTAAGGACCACATAAGTGGTGACAGGACTCCTCCTTGGGGACAACCTTTCGTTGCCCGTATTGTAATAGACGAACTTCCCAGCTCTGAAGTGATTTCTCTTTTTGCAAGCATGGTATGAACCCAGTTAATTATGTTCATGTCATAGTTCCTTTTCTTCATGGCTCGAGCCATAGATGAATAGGAAGCGTTGTCGAAAGCTCCTTCAATATCTAAGGAAGAACAAAGTGCTATTTCTTTTACCGATAGAGCTTTTTCTACCTTTGAAACCACACTATGCAGTGCCGTAACTGTTGACTTACCAGACTGATTCATGTAATTTGTTCATGTAATTTGAATTGATATAATCATTCAAAACTTTTTCCATAGTCTTTAATAGGACTGATGAAAGACTAATGGGTCTGTATGATTTAGGATGCGTCTTGTCTCGCTTTCCTACTTTAGGTATGAAGATAACTTTTACTTGTGTCCATGAAGTTGGAATATGGTTGAGTCTTAAACTTGCCTTAAAAATCTCAATTAATGGCGAGATCAACACTGCTTCGCCATTTTGAAGTAATGCTGGAAATATCCCGTCCGTTCCTGCAGATTTGTAAGGCTGAAAAGATCTCAACGCATTTTCTACCCTGGCTTTCTTAAATATTTTGTCAGCCAAGTAATTTGCAGCAATTTTCGCTCTAACAGATTTTTGAGATGTCCTTGTAGAACTTTTTTCACTTTCAAGTGATCCATCCCTGATTGAATCTACACACAAGACTGATCCAGGAAAATGTGTTTCCATAATCAGCTTTAACGTTTCACTAGGAGTTTTTGTAAAAACTCCATCCTCATTTTTCAGATTCCCAAGTTCAATCGTATGATCCTTTGCAAGAGCCCTCTGAAGTCTTGCGACTTCTGGACTATTGCTTATGTTTTCACACGTTAGAACCCAGGATCTTCGTTTAGATTTTCTAATTTCTTTATTGTATTGAGTAAGGGCATTCCTATAGGGAGTCCAATCTGAGGTTCTTTTCGCTTTATTAAACAACCTACGAGATGTTTTACGCAGACGTTCCAACTTAGAGTTCCACCACGGAACATCCCTGTTAGAGGATGATTCTTTGATAGGACAACTAAAGGGCGATACGGTCAAAATTTGGTCAATATCAACTTGACGTATTTCTTTCAATTTTGCATTTAAAAAACCTGAACACCCCTCATTTTGAAGGTGTGTGTGTAGAATGTTGCTCCTATTTTGATTTTGGAATTCACTCTTCAGTTGTCAAAATGCCGTCCAAGCAAGAAGAGCAGCGTATCAAAATTTTGCTCGCGCATCGCGAAAATCCGAGCTACTCGCACGCAAAGTTGGCAAAATCGCTAAAAGTTGCCAAATCAACCGTTACAAATGTAATTAAAGTGTTTGGGGACGTTTGTCGACAGCCAGGAAGTCTGGATCGGGGGGAAATCGAAAACCGGAAGCCGCTGAGACGACAAAGAGAGTTGCCGGTAGTTTCAAGCGAAACCCTAACCTATCTCTCCGAGATGCCGCAAATAAGCTGGGTGTATCGTCTACAACCGTGCATCGAGCCAAAAAACGAGCCGGACTATCGACTTACAAGACTCCAGTAGTGACTCCAAATCGCGATGATAAACAAAATACGACGGCCAAAGCGCGATCCCGGAGGCTGTACACGACGATGCTGACGAAGTTTGACTGCGTGGTAATGGACGACGAAACCTACGTCAAAGCCGACTACAAGCAGCTTCCGGGACAGGAGTTTTATACGGCAAAAGGAAGGGGAAAGGTAGCAGATATTTTCAAGCACACGAAACTGTCAAAGTTCGCAAAGAAATATCTGGTTTGGCAAGCCATCTGTACCTGTGGCTTGAAAAGCAGCATTTTCATAGCTTCCGGGACTGTCAACCAAGAAATTTACGTGAAAGAGTGTTTGAATAAACGTCTGCTGCCTTTCCTGAAGAAACACGGTTGTTCCGTACTGTTTTGGCCGGATTTGGCATCTTGCCATTACGGTAAAAAGCCCATGGAGTGGTACGCCGCCAACAACGTGCAGGTGGTTCCCAAGGACAAAAACCCTCCCAACACGCCAGAGCTCCGCCCAATTGAGAAATACTGGGCTATTGTCAAGCGGAACCTAAAGAAGACCAAAAAAACTGCTAAGGACGAGCAGCAGTTCAAGGCAAACTGGCTTTCTGCGGCGAAGAAGGTGGACAAGGTGGCTGTACAAAATCTGATGGCAGGGGTCAAGCGTAAGGCCCGGCAATTCGGATTTGGAAAAGCGGAAGCCTAACTGAATATTTTTCCTGAATTTTATACTAATTGAACTTGAAAAAGAAATTTAATTTGATTTTTTAAATAAACGATTTCACCGATTTACACGCGTTTTCCCTTGACCAAATTTTGACCGTATCACCCTTTAATATGGAAAGAATTTAAAATCGTGTCATTTACCTTTTGGGAAAATGATTCCAATTCTTGAACTGAATCAATCTTTCCACCTTCTGTAAATAACTCCGAGTTTAAATGTTGTGCATATTGATCCCAGTTTGTTTTCCTAGGATTTCGAAATGTAGAAGTTGACCTATTTCCACCACTCCATTCGAACACAATGTGTCTATGATCCGACAATGACGTTTCCTCAGAGACTTCCCACTTTGAAATACGTTCATAAATTGCACTATTGCACAATGTCAAATCCAAGACTTCTTGTCTGATAGCATTTGAAAAGGTAGGTTCGTTTCCCTTATTGCATATGTCTATATTGTTTGAAGAGAGATATTCCAATAAGCACTCCCCTCGACTGTTGATATCCGTACTACCCCACACGGTATGATGTGCGTTGGCATCACAGCCAATTATGAATGACTTATTATTTGCTCTGCAGTACTTGACAAATGAGTCGATTTCAGGAGGAGGCACCTCAGGAGCATCACCTGGAAAATAGGCTGAAGCCACTATGACCTCAGTTTTTCCTCTGGTGGTAGGCACCTCAACCATGACCTTAGGGACCGGTTTCTATTTTCAACAAGACAACGACTCCAAACACACTGTGGAAGTTGTAAATGATTGGATACTCTATAATACTCCTCATCAGCTTAAAACACCATCCAATCACCATATGAATCCAATTGAACATCTACACTGATAGGCAAAATAAAGTGCCCACCTCTTCGTTTTTTTCAATTTCTCTCATTAAATTGGTTCAAATTAAAGTAAACACAGTGTAGTTTTTTTTCTTATTTTATTTTTTACATTCTTTTTAAGTTTCACTTATGGAATACTGAAAAAAAGGAGTTTTACTTAAAGAAAAAAAAATCAATTTGTGTTGAAAAAAAAAATAACAAAATAAGTTTCCATTGGAAGACCCCTCGATTGTTTATGTTTTGATATTTTGACATGTTTTGAAGCAAACGGCTCAACCTGCACGCTCGTTCAGATCTACTCTAAATAGAGTAACTTTCACTCAGTTTCGTATTTCTATGCTAAATGTCAAAAACCGAGTAACTTGATATAAGGAAACTGAGTAAATGCTACTCTGATTGTAAAAGCGCTGTATTTATAAAAATAGAGTAACTAAAATGAAGCTGTCAAAAACGAAAAACGTGGTTCAGTCGATCAAAAGTTTTCAAGATGAGACGGCTGTATGTTGTAATCAACAATCATTTTGACGTCGAAGTGCCGAATTCAATCCATGAATTACAATCAATCCAGAAAATAACAAATTTAAAGTATTTCGACACTTCCGTTTCGACTGGACAGTTGTCGGAACAGTCAACAATTTGATTAAAATAAAATTAGATACTAAATAATGTTTACTCAAATTCTGACAAGGGACATAGTTAATCAGAATTGAGTAACTTTATAGCTACTCTTCTTAGAGTAGTTCCAGTTTTAACAAAACTGAGTGGTTTTCTACTCAGTTTTGTAAAAATACAAACAAACGTGCCTGAGTAATGTTTACTCTAATTTTGACAGGTGACCTAGTTAATCAAAATTGAGTAAGCCTTCAATTACTCTAATTAGGGTAGTTCCACTTTTAACGAAACTGAGTCGTTTTCTACTCAGTTTTGAGTAATTACAAACGAGCGTGTGTGCATTTGTATACGTGATCGCATTTGATTCAATTGAAAAAAATGGAGAACGCCGTGCTTTCGAAAGCAATTCCCTGGTGTATCCGAATTGGATTGGATCAGTGGTGGATCGCCCTGGCAGAGGCAGGAAGCTGAAAACGGATGCGAGAACGAACACCAAGATCATGCGCGAAGTCAAGAAGAACCCGAAGGTAACTGTCCACGAGATCCAGGAAACCCTTCAGTTATCAGTTTCCGGTCGAACTGTTCGTCGCCGTCTCGTAGCACAGGGGTTGAATAGCAAACTTGCCCGGAAGCGCCCATTTATCAGCAAGGCAAACAAAGCCAAACGGCTTAAGTTTGCTAAGGAGCATGCTGATAAGCCCCTAGAGTTCTGGAAAACGGTTCTCTGGACGGACAAATCAAAATTCGAGTTGTTTAACCGAAAGCGGCGGGTTCGTGTTTGGTGCAGATCAGGAGAGGAGCTTCAGGAGCGCCACATCCAAGGCACGATGAAGTATGGAGGAGGAAATGTAATGGTCTGGGAGTGTTTTTCGTTGGGTGGAGTGGGAAGCATTGTTAAAATCGACGGGATAATGACGGCAGATTCTTACATCAACATCCTGCGAGAAAATCTGGAGGTTTCGCTAATCCAGACGGAAGAGAAATTCGTATTCCAGCAGGACAACAACCCGAAGCATACTGCCAAGAAGACCAAGTCTTTCTTCCGGTCTTGTCGGATCAAACCGCTGTAATGGCCTCCACAAAGCCCGGCCTCAATCCCATCGAGAATTTGTGGGCGATTCTCGATGCCAGGGTTGACAAAACTGGTGTTACCAATAAAAATAACTATTTTGAAGCCCTGGAGGGCGCCTGGGAAGAGCTAGATCCACAGCACCTAAAGAACCTGGTCGAGAGCATGCCGAAGCGCCTGCAGGAGGTCCTGAAGGCCAAAGGAGGACACATCAATTATTGAAATGCTTTTATTTTACTTTAATTTATGTTTTCTGTAGCCTAAATGAAGTGGGCGCTTTATTTTGTCACTGTTTTTTTTCCAACACAAATTGATTTTTTTTTCTTTATGTAAAACTCCTTTTCTTAGTATTCCATAAGTGAAACTTAAAAAGAATATAAAAAATAAGATAATAAAAAAATACAGTGTGTTTACTTTAATTTGAACCAAGTAAATGAGAGAAATTGAAAAAACGATGAGGTGGGCACTTTATTTTGCCTATAAGTGTATGGGAGGTGCTCGATAGACACAAAACCTCACAAACGCCGCTGAAACAAATTCTTTGCGAACTATGTTATAAGCGTTACAAGATCGAGCCCTCAATATGTGAGAAAGCAAGTTGACTGGAAGAAGCCATTGTACAGAAAGGATTGAATACAAGCTACTAATTGTTCGATTAATTTGCACAGACACAAAACTTAAGAGACACTTACTATATGACGAATATTTTTTTAGTTGAATTTGGAGTTGTTGTTAAAGTTTTTGTAGTACCTTCTGATTATATTTGTTATATTTATTTCTTATTAAAGCAAACCGTGTATGTCATCTGGTTGTGAATAGGTCTTTAAAGCAGATTTAAATTACATTTGAACACAGTAAAATAATATTAAGTTGCAAGTTACACATGCAAATGACGAGTACTTATGAATCAGTGTATATTCTATCCTAAAAGGTCTGGCACAAACGACTCGACGCTATTCGGCATGCAGCTAGTAACCTACAAAAACAGAAATGAAAAAGAAACCAATCAGCTGAATGGGCACCGAAGTTTACAATTCAATATATTGATAAACGGTTTCATAAACGAAGTCGCTATCTCTTTTGAGATGCGTTGTCTGAGAAATTAGATATGATAGAGCAAATCAGCAACTGTGGCGGTCTTCTTATACTCACGGTTCTCCGGTTTTTCGGAAACTAAATTGCCTCTTTTTGGAACAACTTTCAACGAACAAGCGACACCTTCACGCAACCAAAGATAAAATATATCAATCTCTCTTTCTTATCTTGAGTAGAGTGCAAAAACAAACGATCGAGATGGAGTTGTCTTCTAGGGCATTGTTTAATGCTATCGTCCGACCAAATATAGTTTTATCTCGTGTTTTTGTTTGGCTGGAAAAGTTTGATTGGTTCGGATTTCTGCTTAGCTACTTAAGTCAATGAAATATTGTGTAATTTTAACGTTTATAAACGTATCGTTTGCATTTATTTTGTTCATGTTCAATATCATGCACACTTAAAATCTTCTGAGGTATCTTATGTTAAGTAGGTAGATAATATTTCAAAGCCAAGGTGGATTTTTTGCAATAGATTCGATTACAACAATTGAACTGTTGGCTTGGCACTTGTTTGTCGACGGTACAATAATTTATAGTGAATGTCATAAGCTTGCTTAACAATAACTAACATTTTAAAATATATTCATTAAAAATCTGAATTGTATACTTCTTTAAGAGATGAATTCAATGACTTCAGGCAGTTCCAATCAAGGCACACAGCGCTTTCTTGTAATCACCAGATGTTTCGCTCTGAAAAGATTGAAAATATGATTATACTTTCAGTATTAGCCTAACCGAAAAAAAAAGTTTTTACCTTAACAGCACTTAAAAGTGTTTTATTGTACATTTGTTCGTACTCGTCCTTGATGTTCTGCAAGTCAATTTCCGACCGCGAAACGATGATCCGAATCAACGTGGTATCGTCTGTACCCAATCCGTCCATGGCTTCGAACAATCGCTTTGCGAAGAAATGCGGTGCCATCTGGACGCACTCGACTATGGCACTGAGCGCATGAAACAGGTCTCCGCTAAGCTCGGCCTTCAAGGCCTGTTCGATGGTACGTCCGGTCATTTTTTTGTATTCTTCGAACACATATTCAAGTTGGTCAAAACTCGAGTGAGCCATGATCTTAGTGAAAACGGACTCATCAGTACCCCATTTGCCCTCGCCGGCTTCGTACAGCTGCTTAGCTTGTTGTACGGCAAGATCTGGATCGACGCTGCCCGGAGCGTCACGTGTACCAGTAATAATTAGTGTTAGCAGCCGACGAAAATCCCCGGATGTTTCCGTGCAAACATGCTCTGCCAATGGTCGATTGTACATGTCTTCGTAGACCCGCGCAATGTGATGCATTTGTTCGTTGTTTTGCGAGCAGAGAATCTCGATAAGGGCTCGCTCGTTTGTGCCGATACCATCCATGGCTTTGAACAGCTGCTTACACAGATAGTTCACCGGCGGTAACATCAGCCCGAGGATAACATCCTCGAATTTACCGCCCAGTTCCGACTTCAGATCCTTGATCAGATCGCGGCCCAGTTCATTTTTGAACGTTTCGGAGATTACCTGACGTTGCCAGTTGCATCGCGAGCAGAGAATATCGATGATGGCTTGCTCATCGGTTCCGAAGCCCTTCATGGCTTTGCGCAGTGCGGCCGCATCGGCGGATGGGTTGAAATCTTCCGCTGGGAAGACGGTGGGTTTGGCCTGGTTGGATTAGAAGGAGAAAATGTTGATTAGTATCCAAAGTCTCGCAGCTTAAATTCTTGTTCACTTGACTGAATAAGTTTATATGAAGTTTCAGCAATTTTAGTACATTGCGCTACTAAAATTAGAGGTCCAATATTATTATGCTTCCGAAGCTTGGTGAGCTTGCGTAATCTCATGCTTCATAACCATAACTTTACAGGCAGTTGGCCTGTTTCAGCTTGATTATGGACAGGCCATCGAAATTTGCTTCCCCTTCTAATGAACCATTACAGGAGAAAACATTAGAGCTAGCTTTGATATAGAAGTAGGAAAATTGCTACTTCTCCGGTTAACAACCGCATCGTAAATAGTAGACTTATGTACGTATAGTTAGCGAATACAATCATGTTATTTTTCCAGTTCGATACGAAACGAAATGAATAGTTCATGCCCTTTCAAATTCCGGAATGCGAAGTACGAAATTTGATGCCTTTTCTGCATCTTTACCAGAATAAAAATAACCATACAATTACAATACAATAATATAAAATAACATTAAAATCATTTTCCAACCATGAATCAGATAAATGAAAAATGCATATTGACATTACAATAGATTTACAATTCACTCTATATGCTAGGATTTTTTCAACAATTGAGAAACAATACAATTAATACTAATTGACTAAAATTTGTTCGGAAAATAATGATTTTTTCTAGAGTTAAGATACATAACAACCCCTCTATTCTATTGTCGATGTCTCAATTTACACTAGATTCTATTGTGGTAACAACAACTTCTATTGTCATCTTATCGTTGTGTACAATACTATTAATTGTACATACTATAGATTCTATTGTATGGTTACAATATATTCAATTGTAAATCTATGAGATTTTTTTATTCGGGTATGCTTTCCAGAATTAGGCTGCCCAAAATTAGTTAAATATGTTGCTTTTTTTATCTAAACAAAATTCATTAGGAAGCGTAATAGCGCGAGGTCTGCTTTTATAAATCTCGGAATTAACGTATTTTATTTATTTCAATATATTTATAATAATAACCGAATACACATACAAATAATCAAATTTCTAGAGATGTTCAACCATTTTAAAAGTATCTGAAGAAAAAAAAAAATCTAGACAAAATTCTTACTTTATCAGACGCAATAGAATATGCTACTTTATCAGACGCGATAGAATATGCTTAAATATCTACAATTGAAACATGATATCTAGACAAAATAGTCAAAAGGTCGAAAGTAATATCTGAAACAATGACATCTAGCGTATATTCCTAGGACCTGCTTACTCCCACAAACAAGATAGCACCAGAAACAGATACAGGGAGTTATTACCTTCGTCGGTAGTTGAAATGTAGCAGTTTTAAGTCATGTTGTCATTTATGCTAATTGTTACTTTCGACCTTTTCACGATTTTGTCTAGATATCATGTTTCAATTGTAGATGTTTAAGCATGTTCTATCGCGTCTGATAAAGTATAAAGCGATGCCAAAAAAAAGCTATAATATCAGCTTTATAGTTTGATGACTCTAAAGGGTGTACGGAATCAAATTGAGACACACACAAATATTTGGCAAGAATTCGCCCGTTCAACCAGTCATCAACTTTCAGGGAGTAAAAAAAAACATGTTATGAATATTTGCCCACGTTTGTTTTATTAAATTTCAATTCCATATCAAAATGGACGAACCATCTTCTTTACACTACTCATAAGGTCCTGTACAACATTTGGACCAACTTTTTTTTTGCGTGGCAATCCATGTTTTCTTCATATCTTCCTCCGATTTCACTTCCTTAGGTTGCTTTCGAAGTACCTGCTTCATGATGGCCCAGTACTTTTCAATTGACATCCTCAGCTTTGTACCACTCCAAATCCCTTTTCGAGTAATGGCACGAGGCTAAATCCAGCCAGCAAATCGTAGGACCATCGTGTGACCTCAGAAGAGGAAGTAGATGCTTTTGGAGGCATTCCTTTAAGTACACCTGCCCATTGACCGTTCCAATTGTCACGAATGGGGTGCTCCGCTTTTGACACGAGCAAATTGCTCGCCAAATGATATATTTTTTAGCAAACTTTGACATCTTCTGCTTTCTAACGTCCTAAGGGACATCGAATTTATGATAACCAGTCAAAAACTGGAGTCCCGGAAGCTGCCGGAAGTCTGCTTTTACATACGTCTCATCATCCATAACGAGGCAATGTGGTTTCGTCAACATCTGGGTGTAGAGCTTCCGTGCACGTGTTTTACCTACCGATTAGCTTTCACGTGTTTTCGCATCTTGCACGAAAGTTTTGGTTAGGTTCAGTTTCTTCGCCATCTCTCGAACTGAACTGTTGGGATTCCTCTTGAAAGCTTGAACTACCCGCTTGTGATTCTTCACACTATACGGAGAACCATTTTTGCCACGTTTTTCTTTCCAATAGACGGTCAAACGTTCGTGGTACCGATTTAAAACACGAGACACCGTAGAATGTACCATTCCCAGCTTCCTGCTGATGGCACGATGAGAAAGATCCGGATTTTCGAGGTACGTGCGCAAAAATACGGAACCGGTTCCTTGAAGTAAGAGATGTTTTGGAAATGCGTGATCTTCCCTACAGGTAAGCAATTAACGAGAATTCCTTTGTTTGTCATCACTCCTCCTCCTGCCACTCTAGTAAATTTCCTACCATTGTGTCCCAGTTATATTATCCTTTTGTTTTCGTGCTACTTGTACCTGCCCAGCAAACTGTGGTCACACATCTGCTGCTTAGTTCCCGAAAGGGACTACAGGGACCGAGGATTTGGACTCATGTGATAATGGATAATGTGACACATTAAACTCGAGGTAGCCACGAGTAATTGGCACCCCACTTTTACTAATATCGAAAAATAAATAATGTTAATTACAATATTGAATATCGGCTCCGCAACGTCTTACACAAGCCTGAGCCTAACAAATAAATGAACTGATTAAAGAGAAAAAAAAACAATACTTTCAATATTGGCCTATTTGTGACAATTCCCGAGCAAAGGATTATACCAAATTGATAACAAGTTCTAATACCAGGTTATGATTTTTTGATCACTGAATATGTTATCATTGAGGCTGAATAAACAGCCAGAATAACAGAATAAATAACAAAAAAATACTCGTTGAATATCATAATAATAACATATTTTGTTATAATTGCGAACAAATTGATAACAAATCCTGTATTGTAAGCAAATTTATTGAAATAGTTTTAAATTATGTTATCAATTTGAAATCAAATTCTCATGCTAATAACTGAAAAAAAATGTTTTGAATAAAATCAAAATTTCTTGTTCAAATATAGTGGAAATATTAATAATTTTACAATTCATCTTATAACTTTCACAAAAAATAGTGTGTTCAAAATGATAACACATGGTAACAAAGTTTGCCAATGGTGATAACTAAATTTGTTATGCGATAACAGCGGAAATCAAAACGATAACTGAGATAACAGAACTTGTTACTTATATGATATCAGCTTGTTATTTTTCTTTGCTATGGTTACGTGATTCTGCATGGGATAGTAGGAGATGGATCGTAGTGTGCTATGCTCTAAGCGAGACGTAAAAAGTTTTCTGCTGTCATTTTTGCACCGTTTTACTTTTTAAAGTTTTTCTTGTTGCTGTTTCTTATACTATACTTGATCGATTGGACAGTATCCTTTATATGTTTGAAACCCAATTGGCTTTAGGTACCGTAGAGTAGAATTTTGTGATAAATATACAGGACCTCCGCATGGGGCGGAGACAGCACGAATGTAATTTCCCACATAGCATTAGGTACATGGCCCCCCGCTGCCGTAGATTTGTCCGTCCCATGACCAGAGTTACAGTATCCCAGACCTTAACGCTATCATAGCGACGGAAGGGTGGACGGCTCAGCCGAACACCCGAGACCACGTGGGCATTGACAACGCCTCAACGGGGGCCGGCGACGAGGCGACGGTGACGAATAAGGAACTCATCACGATAGCAAAGTCGCTAGAGGTGAACAAAGCGCCGGGACCGGATGGTATTCTGAACCTGGCCATCAAGACGGCTATCTTGCTGGATCCCGAAATGTTCAGGGTGGTGAAGTAAAAGTGTCTGGACGAGGGCGTCTTCCCGGACGCCTGAAAAATGCAGACCCTTGTGTTGCTACCAAAGACAGGGAAGCCACCAGGATCCATCGGCATATAGACTTATATGTCTGTTGGATACAGCGGATAAGGTGCTCGAGTGGGTAATCCTCAACAGACTGACAAAATACACGGATGGTATAGGCGGTCTGTCTCATAATCAGTTTGGCTTCCGTAAAAGGAATTCGACGGTGGATGCCATCCTGTCCGTCTCCAAGTCGGTTGAGGTGTCAATCCAGCGCAAGAGGTGAGGATTTCGATACTGTGCAGTGGTCACCCTTGACGTGAGAAACGCATTCAATAGCGCCAGTTGGGTGGCTATCTCCGACTCGCTCCAACACCTTCAGGTTCCTGGGTACCTGTACAAGATTCTCGGAAGCTACTTCCAGAATCGCGTACTGGTATACAATACAGAAGCAGGCCAGAAACGTGTTCACATCACCGCCGCCGTCCCAAAAGGCTCGATCCTGGGTCCGGTGTTATGGAACACGATGAGGTACTGCGGCTTGAGTTCCCGAACGGGGTGAAGATAGTTGGGTTCGCGGACAACATCACCCTGTAGATATGTGGTGAAACCATCGAAGAGGTCGAGTTAACGGCCTCTCACTCCATTGGCATTTTGGAGAGATGGATGAGCTCCAGGCAATTGGAGCTAGCCCACCATAAGACTGATGTCACGGGGGTGAATAATTGGAAATCGGAGCAAATTGCGACGATCAGTGCAGATAACTGCACAATAGAATCGAAGTGGTTCTTGAGGTATCAAGAACATAGGAATCCAAAAGGGGTTATGATCGACGATAAGCTGTCCATTGTCAGTCACGTCGATAACGCCTGTAAGAAAGATTCTATTGCTATATCGGCATTATCACGCATGATGTCGAATAGCTCGGCGAATCAACGCCTTGAGTACCAAGAGCTACGTAAGTAAGCTAGAGAGTACGCACGGGCTTATGTGCCTAAGAGTGGTTAGTGCATACCGAACGGTATCACGCGACGCGGTCAGCGTCCTAGCGGGGATGATGCCTATAAGCATGGTCATAAAAGAGAACGTAGAGTGCTTCGAACAACGTGGAACAAATGGTATTCGGAAGACTACTAGAGCCGCATCCATGGATAAGTGGCAAGGGAATGGAACAACTCCATCAAAGGTCGGATTCCGGAATTAACCGTGTGGGTCGGTAGGCGACTCGGTGAAGTGAACTTCCACTTAACGCAGATATTGTCTTGTCATGGCTGTTTTAGACAATACCTGCATAAATATGGGCATGCAGAATCCTCCGCATGCAGCAAGTGCGCGGGAATCAAGGAAACTGCGGAACATGTGTTCTTCGCATACCCTCGCTTCGACGGCGCGAGATCCGGCATGATTGCCGTAAGCGGTCACGACACGACTCCGGACAATTTGGTCCAGAAGATGAGCCAGGACCGGGACGCGATATGCGTAGCAGCCTCGCAGATCGTCCTCGATCTTCAACAAAAATGGCGAAACGACCAAAGCCATGTCGCAGGGACCACCTAACTACTAAAGCCCTAAGTAGTTAGACATAGTGGGTGCTTAATAAGCACAATAGGGGGTTTTAATTTTAAAAAAACATTTTTTCCATCTGTATCGATGATGGGTGTTCTTCCTAGCTCAAAAATATTTTTTATGAATCTCAACTACTTTTTCTCGATTTTTAAACAAGAAAAATCTTATCATTTTTATTTTTACAAACCGACATGCAGTTTCACAAAGTGACATTTATTTTCAGTAACAGGGGCACCCGGCACTTAAAAACGCTCATTATGACATAAATGTCAATATAACTAGAAATCAATGTTGGTTTAGGTAATAGTTGTTCTTGCATTCAAAATTTTTTTCATAATATTTTTGAAATTGTTTTTTAATGGTTGCACTTGTCAGAATTGAAAAAAAATTAACTGCCGGTATATTATTATATTTACTATCGAACAATGTTATAATCCACATACCCCTATAATACCCAATAGCCCTCTCCCCGAAGTAATACCGAAAGGTGGTTCAAAATCAATGACTTATACAGAGCGACTTTTGTTCACGATTGCAAGATGAGAGGGCAAAGCAGGTTTCGCAATACGCAAGAATCCCGATTTGCATCTGCTATCCGCCATTTTGCCTAAATGAAACAAGTCAGAATTTCAGATTGAACAATTTGCTCAAAAACTTCAAAAATGTCTATTAATCCATTTTATATTGACAGATTTTCCCAGTCGGGAAAATTAAGCAAAAATGCGGGCAAAATTCGGGAAAAATGCGGGAATTTTCAAATTAAGATTGTGTGGCCACCCTGCATTATGCATTTTTGATCCTACAATAAGTGGCATGCAATGTCTTCAACGATTTATTCCGCATCGTAGCTACATCCACGAGGTGTGTAAATGTCAAGACTAATTTGTGACAATTACGTTTCAGTCGGTTCGAATGAATTATGCCAAACATAACTAAGCAATACATACTTTTAATCAATCCAAAAATTCACTGTTCAACGCCAGAGAAGAAAACATTTGATTTTCAAATTTGAATTTTAACCCTGAAACCTATGAATGCCTTATTTTGAAAAACAGCTTATTTCAAAAGAAGGCAATATTAAAAGGGATAAAAATCTATGCCAATAATATTATGCCGAATGACCACTTGGATTCTATATTATTTCAAGACTGTCATGGCAAATGGTCATTATGCCAAACCGCATTATGCCAAATGTAAGTGGTCATATATTCAAGTTATTGCTTTGGCAAATGACTTTATACTAAACGACTTTATGCCAAACGACCTTATCCCTGCCCTTCGGTTCAGAAAGGGGTATGGGCGCGTTCTGCCGAGTTGGTCGCGGTAGATTTCATGTGTGAATGGGCTGCCACATAAACGTTCAAAAATGCCTGAACCAAATGGACAGCTTGTACTGACCACTTGAAGATGCGATGGGAGATCATTGCCCTGATATTCCCAAAGGTGGCACGTAGTAAAATGTTGCTTGTCTTCTGAGTGAAGGAGTGGAAACTGAGCGGGAATGATCTCTCATATGCATCCGTCGAACCATTCTGAACGGCCGTTGTGAAAATATCGACATCAAAATCTCTGGTACTAATGCTTCTCTCTTTTTTCCTGTTCTCTTTCCTTTCCCATGGCCGTGAGCGGTATGATACATTGTGAGTCTCGATATGCGCTACCAAAGTCAGCTCTTCAAAAGCAGAAACACCGAGACGATAATAGATCTTTGCACCGAATCTATTAACCTCATTTTTGGCAGTTCAGGGAGCTTGTTTACAAGGTGTTAGAATTTTGACCACTCAAACGAAATTTTTCATTGGCTTTTTCCGGATTCTGTACGGTTAGATTCAGGAAATGATGTAAAAATAAGCACCGGTGTCTGTTTTCCGGCAAGTTTAATTCAATCGCAACAAATTCTGAGCACAAAATCTCAATCCGATTTTACCGAAACTATTCCAAGTCCACTGATGACGCCTTCGTGCAATGATCTACATGGACCCTACATCAAAGAAAGGTTGAAGCAGTAAGTGAGGAGTAAGAGAAAGGGTTCCAACTAATTTTACTTTTAGCCAAATTAGCTAACACAAGCTTCAAGGTAAGGTGATTTCAAAATCAAGGTAAGATAATCATATTAATTTCTCTGAATTTTATATATTTATGTTAATCAAATGTTGGGATAAAGGGAGGGACCATCAGTGTACCCGATTGAAGCGATTCGGATAGAAAGAAGTGGGACTGCCAACTTCCTGTTGTTAATATTTCGTGAATAAAGGGCGGACTCTTCTCCCCATCTAATGAGACTTTTTACTAGGCGAGGGCTCGGTTTTGGTGTGGTTTATGCGAACTTGTTTCTGGAAGGAGATTCTCTCTAGACCCCTGTAGCTTTGGGTTGCGCGTAAGTGTATCGCTGCTTACGGGCCCACATATTGTTGTGGCCGCTTCATACAGGAACATGATGAAACATTTACCACATTACAACCTTGACCAAATCGTTTAATTAAAACAGTCCAGTGCTATGGGCAGTTGCCTTGCTACATTAGATGGTAGTTCACATCATCATCATGACATTATGCTAAACGACTTTATGCCAAACGACATTATGCCATATGGGCGTCCACCATGTAACATATTGTTACAAAAAAAATGATGGGCGATTGCCTGTAGTTTGTGACGCAATTTGCGTTGTTGCGCCTAATAGCAAAAGGACTGTATCAGTTGCCGAAAGTATACAGAAGCAAGAGATCGGCAAACCAACTATGTAAAGATGAATGATGAATGTGTTCATAGGTTTATAAAAATGATCCATATTCTGATGCCATATAAGGCAGTTTGATCGGTTTTAAACGAACAAGAGATTTTCTAAGACCAACAAAGGCATTTCAGAAAGAAAATACTACTATCAGGATTTGAGTTTATTGAGTTCATTCTCAGCATTTACCTTTGACCATCTATGCCAGTTTTGCAGCCACTCCCTAGATCACGATGGGCCCACGTTGATTTGTAAAAATTTGCGATTTATTCTTAATTATAAAACACTGGATCAATTCGACAGGTTACAGCTATGCTTATAACGGTAGTATGCACTTTGAAGTTCATAAACAATGGATGCTTTGTAAAAGTAGCAATTTTCGAAGAAGAGACACCGTATATAACTGGTCAAATTAGAAAAAAAACTGTTTACAACACACTCGTCATATTATAAGCAGTCAGCGCACATGTGGTGCATTTTTCGTTCCATAATCAATCGCGCCTCAACGTTTGCATGATATCATTATTCATCGTCAATTTAAAACCAGATCAGGTTCAGCTACTTGAACGATTGCGTAGCACATAGGTACATACCGCGCAAGTAAGTAAACAGGTTCAACTTGCCATACTGCTAATGAAGTAACGACACAAATTGTGCTCACGCGACCCATCTATGCATCGATGAAGGTCAACTGTCTGCTAAACTTTATCAATGCTTCGGAAGCACTTTATTGTCACAGTTGGAACAGCTCATTAGAAGGGTTACATTACTAGTCTCACTATGATGCGCAGAAATTTCGCAAGTTCTACATTGTGAATCATCGTTTTCTCCCATCCCAATCTCCGATGGCCGTGAACAAAAATAGCATGAGTGATAAACATTCGAAGAATTGCAAACTTACCGTGTAATACCAAGACATTGTTAAGACACCGGTTATTGTTGTAGGCTCACTTTGGTAACGTTAAGTTTTATGAATAGTTTCGACGTAAAAAAACAGTTCTCACTGGATGATGAATCAGCAGCCTCTATCTGAACACTTTGTGTAATAATGAAAATATAGGGTTTTACTATCTGCACTCTTCTCGTCTTTACGATCTTTTCACTTTGAACTGTTTGGCTAGACTGATCTCCCGAAGCACAGCGCGGTGCAAGTTTTGTGGTATAGTCAATTTTATTAGTATGTACAGAGCTACGCTACAAGCTGTGACTGCTAAGTTTCACTTCTCATTCTCTTCTTCTACACCATGCTAGTGTTTGTGGGGATGAATGCTCTCTTTACGTCACTGTATTAACCACTATAGGAAACACTAACATTATTTTTACTACGGGATACATTATGCAGAAACAAAAAGACGTCAGCATGGAATCTCGCGAAAGTTGTGTCATCATTTCAAATTACCCAAATAGCTGATGCATATTTCACGTGGCATTTCTCATATGATTTAGTTTTGTTCCTTCTGGTTCAGTCACCGACGTCTGCGGTATGATGAAATATATACGTGAGGCTGTGAAGACTACGTACCTCTTAATAGTTTGTTAGTAAACACACGGTCAACTCTCCACACAGGTATTCCCAACTTTTCGATACGTGTCCATGTTCATTAGCCAGATACCTGCGTAGGCGGAAGTTATTCCAAAACAAGCTACAAGTTTCAGGAGGGATGATAGCGAATACATGGGTAAACCCTACGGCGTTTCGCTAATGCCTTCAACCATGCGTCATTTGGGGACAGACGATCGAATTAACCGTCCTCGCCAAATAAGACTCAAATTGTGTCCTATGAATGAACACGTCAGTAATATGCCGAAAGTGAAGATATGTATATGGTTTTTCTATGGGTCACCAGTTCGCAGAATATTTTCAAAATTTGCAGAAAACTGAGGCGAATTTATTTAATTGTTTTATTCGTTCACTTCAGAAACCTGCACCTCAAAATAATGAACACGTTGTTTTCGCACTGTAAATTTTCACGTAACTTCCGACCTGGACACGTAACCAAATTTTCTTCAGTAAAATCAGGTGAAAACATTACTTCGCCAGTGAATTTTAACCTGAAAATTA
>JASCZW010013090.1:0-26597 GCA_034211315.2 Aedes japonicus
ACATTGCTTGATGTTAGAGAATGAACCGATTGAATCAACAATACAATATTTGAATTGATAGCCGGAATATTGTTCATTGATTCAAAAAAATATTGTTTTGTTTGTATAACAGTATGGTTTCGTAAAGCGCCTGTCCACCTTAGATTTTTTGCAGAGCGTTTTACAAGTATTGCGATAGCGTAAGGACAGTGGACGTGATAATGGAACAGTCCCTTGACGTTGGTATAAAAATGAGAGCTATTAGTTAATTCGCAGCATCGATGTTGACGATTGATGCTGATATTGTGACGGGTCCTCCCTTATGCGCAGTCAGCGTTATGGCGCGGCTACAAAGCAACACCATGCTGGAGGTGGCTGTCTGATTCTCGAAGCTAGGAATCTGGTCTAGGAATGTCTGTCGCGGATAATTTCTCGACTCCATGGGCATAGGGTTTGGATTGTATTTGCCACACAATCATACCAATGCAAAATGGTACCTGTATCGAAAGCTCTCAACTAATAACTGTGAACGCATTTAGAACAGTAAGTTGGAGAGCGCTATAACCAATTGCGAAAGCAATTAGCTTGAAATGCTACACTCTGGCTTAACTTTACTCAATTTTAAGTACAATTGTATGTTATCTCTTTTTTCGCACGGAAATGTTATCCAATTTTCGTTCAAAAGTGGATCAACTCAATTTTTGATTAGATCCACTTTTTACGAAAATTGAGTAACATTTCCGTTAGAGAAAAGAGATAGCATTCAATTGTAGCTCAAAATTGAGTAAAGTGAAGCGGGAGTGTAAGAAAGAAATTGACGCCATGATCCGTGTCATGCTATAGACACTGCATATCGACCGGTCACACGAGAGTGCCTTATGTTAAACGACCTGTCAAAAATGCAGCCAAACGGAGACGGTCAACTGTTGATTCGTCTTTAACGGAGCAAGTGAGCCGTGATCAAGTAGTTGTTTTGACAAAACCAATTATGAACAAATAAGGGAATTTCTACTTCCATGTTCAGTACGTGTAGTATTTTCGGTGTATTATTTCATTGCCTTATATTGTCTCTTCTTTGGAAACCTGAAGAAATCCACAGAATCCACTACATCGCGAGTTATCGCCGTACGTCGGCTGCCAAACAATTCATTTTTTACACGGCACTTACTCATGCTTTTAAATGAATATCTTCGAACGAAATCAAAACAAACTATCAACACTCGAAACCGAATCTTTTGTGTTAAGGCCTATTGCGCTGTTTTCACCTCCTAAGTTTATTCGAAACACAAGCGGTGCCAGATCAATTGCTCAAGCTTATGACATTTTTTCAGGGCTGGCGTGATATGCAGGGTCGGCGCAGATCTGCGCCGTCCGTCTATACGCAGTGTCTATATGTCATGCCATTAAGCCATAAAAACTAAACGTTGTTCTCTTTCTTCTTTCAGCGTGCTACAATAATGATGATAAACGTGTGTCTTTGCTACACAACAAACGCATGACAAAAACAAACAAATGAAAATACACGGCTGCAGACAACACCTCAGTAATATAAGCACTATTCCTAAGTTATTTTAATACCTTCACATTGCAGCATGCCATGCACATTGCGCACGGCATGGCCCTTACGTTATATATTACCCTGGGACTAAATTTGAATTTCAAATCCTTCGCCAACTTTTTTGAAGCCTTTGGTCCCATATTAACTGTGCCAAATTTAAGCTCCTCGAATTCGGCGAAACTATATTTTAGCTGCCCGCGGTTTTACATTTTTCTTTGCTTCCTTCCATGGGAAACGTTCTTTACAGAGAGCAATCTGACGAGGTAACCGTTGTCCTTCTAAAATAAGTCATCCAATCGTTCTGGTACTGGACTCTGGTCTCATGTTCTACAACCATCTTGAAGTCATTCTCATCGATGCTCTGTGATGGCACACATTCCAAGTGATTATAACAAAACATCACTTGAAGCGTTTCTCTTTGATGGACATCATATCTAGCTTTCAATGCGTTCGTAAACTGGGCCAACAAAAGGAATTGACGTTTGGCCGCAAACATACGCTTTTTGTAGACCCAAAAGGCTCCCAGAAATCAATGGGGAGAGCAACCTTTTTCATATGTCCGTGTCCCAGGCTATAGGGATAAGTGAAATAAACCTACAGGTCGATTAACCGTTTCAGGTAAAGGAGAAATACCGACCTGCCGTGTGACGATGACGAGATGTTATTGACTGTTCGATAGACACACAGTAGAGTAGCCATACATATATATTGACATTATCTAAACAAATGCAAATGATCCATAAAAAACTCATAAAAAGTTGGACAGATGCCCCGCCTGCATACAGACGCCTAACGTTGATACTGTACGAATGGCGTCATGATCGAATGGACTTGGCCGAACACATTTTGGCAAGAAGACACTTAACAACGAAGTTTTCTTCCTGGAGGCTTATCTGCCGTTTTCTTCCCAACTCATTCTTCCAGGAACTCAGTCTCAGACATAATACGTTCAGAATATTTCTACATCGGGGATACTACCTTATGCGTTCGCCTGGAGAACACTTTAAACGTCCAGTCGGCCTAAAATCCATCCGGCCGTAAAGAGCAATGATGCCGTGTTCACACATGCCAAACGTCCTCGTGCCCAAAATATGCCATCAACCATGAAGAACTTCTTAACGTTACAGCATCTAGGGTTGGAATAGCTATTGCTACGTTTAGGTGTACGCAACCCCAGAACTTATGCATTGGATTGACGCTAGTAACATCAAAATAAGAAGTTGTATATATATAATGAAAATGCTTCTGTTACCATACTGAAAGTAATCAAAGCTACTGAAAATGTTATGAACCTGAAGACGCACAGATAAAAGAAAACAATGAATTTTCTGCGTTATCTCACGCACACAAGGGAATGCTAGATTTGGCAGAAAACATGGGATATTTCATGTAAATTTAAGCAAGACATCGCCTGAATCAAGCTCCGTTGCATAAAGAATGCAAACAATATCGTTGTTCACACTCCTTTGGCTTGGAATTACACGAGTGAAAATTTTACGCGCTTGTTAAAATTAATTATTTTTTCTGTGTACTTGAAAAATACAAGACACAAAAAATGGTCACCAAAAATACATTTTGGGCCGGATTTTCAAACTTTCAGGGAATAAACTACAATACAATGGTGAGTTTCAACTGCATTTGTTTATTTGATCACCAATCTATAATGGAATGCCCGCTCTTTGCCCTAGACACCAGTCATAAGGTTCTTGAGCAATAGTGGAGCCGACTTTTTGATACTGTTACCCACTGTTCCAACGAAGTCATCTCTTCTCGAATACTTCAGGTGTTTCACAAGTAAAACTCGGTGCCCGAGCAGGAGATAACGACATATGAATATCTAATTTTGATCTTGATAACTGACCTGATATAAAGAGCTCAGATGAAGAGGTAAAATATCTACCCTGAGTAGGACCGAATAATTTGATAACTGGCCGTGGTATTCAAGAGCTAGATTAGAGGATAATGCCATAAAATTGCGCCCACGATTCAGTGAATACCAATTGAGGTAAGACATATGAAAATAGTACCCGTCAGGTATGTTACCATTCGAACTAACAGTTTTGTTATTCGAGAGATATTTTACTTCGCGATTCTTAGATATTTTACCCTTTAAATCTGAGTTCTTAGATACCAAGGCCAGTTATCAAGAGCAAAATTAGGTATTCATACGTTGTTGTCTCCTACTCGGGTAAGCAAAATACCTAAGAATTGGGAAGCAAATATCTTTCGAATAACAAAACTTGTTATTTCGGATATCTAGGGATACCTGAGAGGTGACATTTTGGTATTGGCAATCTACAATTTGGTATTACCTTAATGCCTGGGACAGATATACAATGTACAGCGTTGTACTCCTTTAGTCTAGTACGTGTTTTTCGGTACTGGATTAAAGTATTTGACAGTTCGTACAACGCTGTACGTTGTATGTCTGTACCAGGTATAAATGTTGAATAAGGTCGGAATTGTCCTTGTTACCATGACCACAGTCAAGAATGCCATGAACTTGGGCAATTGGACCATTTTCATGGTTATTGTAGCCGCTATATGCAATAGTCATCTTGACCATGATTTAATTGACGATACAACCATGGAATTTAACTCAGTGTACCTCGAGTGTTGAGAAGTGACGTGTTGAGTGAATTTCGTGTGCCTCTTCTTGATTAGCGAGCGTTTCAAGCTTATTGGTTTCACACTTAGCTTATTGCTTGCTCTCAATTTTGTGTTCTAAATACATTTCCACAGGGATTAATTGGGTGCTTTCTGTACCATTTCTGCATTAGTATGGTAATATGGCAAGTACAATCTCATACCATATGCCCCGTGAGTCGAGGAATTTTCCTTAACGAAAAATTCATAAATGAGACCAGGAATCGAACCCAGCCACCATCCGCTTTGTAGCTGCGCTTTTGCTGACTGAGCTAAAGGAGGCCCAAAAGATGACATAAAAACTCTCCCTCAAACCCAATCTAAGCTTGATAAATACTGTTGGGATTCTGCACCAGCTATTTCAGTCATTAAGGAGCGGTTTACTTAATTTCATTGTGGACGTCGACATCCAGTTGAGGTCTGTACATCCAAAGCATTTAAAAAATTCACGGTATTAACGACCGGACATTTCAAAGATTATGAAATCCATAGGCATCACGGCATAACCTCAGTGGTTTCAATTTTGAATGGTTATTCAATTGTGTATGAGAAAACATTCCACAAGATGGGTGTCGCGTTTGATCGTCAACAAACCCATGTGTAATTTACCTTTTGTACCTAATAACATACGAGAATTTTAACAAAATGTTGTATCGATGTTGCTTTGAGAAAATGTTGTGATTCATACATAAGTTGTAACGACCTTGTTTTAATGTAACAGCGATAAAAAAAAACGTTTTGTCATTATTCCAACACACTACCAATAGCAACATTGCTTTATCAGCAACATGAACAAAAGCGACAATCAGTTGTTGCCGTCAAACAAATAAGTGCTCTTAGTATTTATAAAATTTGTTGTGGACAGATTTCCAGCTGTAGAAAAATGCCTGAATAAAATCACACACTGAACAAAACTGAACACTGTCTTCAGCAAAACTTTTGTGAATTAAATATTCTTAAGGCCTGATTTAAAACCCATAACATCCTGAACATGAAGAAGTTCTGAACTTATGATCTACAGTTGTAACTATAGCTTTTCCGATTATGCAAAGTTACGATAGCTATTCAATCATGTGAATGAATACTTTTCTGGATCAACAGATATTATTAGATAATCTGGGATGTTCTAGGTCGTCCAAACTGTCCTGGAATTCGAAACTTATGATCAATAGGTGTAACTGCAGATTTTTCGGCTATACAATGTTACGACATGTTACAATGTTACGACATTTTGAGATAATCTGGGATGTTTAAGGTCATGCAGAGTATTCTTGAGTTCATAACTTAGGAAATACAGTTCTAACTGTAGCTTTTTCACAATACAAATTAGCGATATGTATTCAACAAAATTCATCGAAACTTTTGAAAGGTCAACCGACACTATGAGATAATCTGGGATAATCAGTTTGTTATAGGTCAATCAAAATGTCCTGGAGTTGAGAACTTAGGATACTTAGGATAGTAACGGTAGCTTATTCAGATATACTAATTAAGAATACATATTCAACCAAGTTCATTGAGAACCAACAGACATTATGAGATAATCTAGGATGTTCTTAGTCATCCAAATATTCCTGGAGCTCAGAACATAGGATCTACAGTTGTAACTATAGTTTCACGGCTAGACAAATTTACGATATGTATTCAACAATGTTCAATGGAGCTTCTGGAAGATCAAACGCCATAATGATGAAATCTGGGATGTTCTGGTTCATACCAGACTGTGCATAACTTCATAACTTGGGATCTACAATAGAAACTGTAGCTTTTTCAGATGTACAAATGTAGGATATGTATTCAACTTGGTTCATTGAATCTTATGGAAAGGCAGGCGACAGTGTCAGATAATCTGGGATGTTTTAAGTTATCCAACTTGTCCTAGTGTACTGTACTTGTGATCTATAATTGTAACTGAAGCTTTTTGGCTATACAAAGTTAGGATATGTTTCCAATCATGTTACATACATACTTGAATATATATATAGAAACTTTGTGCAGCCGAAAAAAAATTACGACTGTAGACCCTAAATTCTGAACTCATAAAAAGTTTGGACGACCTAACCCCTCTCAGTTTTTTGGATAAAATCTTTTGACCTTTCAGAAGATTCAATGAACATGGTTGAATACATATTGTAATATTGCATATCCGAAAAAGCTACAGTTAGAACTTTAGATCTTAAGTTCTGCTCAGCACAGTTTGGATGACCTTGAACATCACCTATTATTTCACAGTGTTTGTTGACCTTTCAGAAGACTCAATGATTATGGTTGAGTAGGTATCGTAACTTTTTATAGCTGAAAAAAATACAGATACAATCATAGTTAGAACTATAGTTACATATACCATACGACTCAGCTTGACGAGGTCATAATATGTCTGTATGTGTATGTGTTGGTATTCTTGAATGTCTGTGTTTGTGTATGCATGTGACAAAATAAAGTAGGTCGTGTTTCTCAGCAACAGCTAAACCGAATTGGACGCTAAAACCATCAAATGGAAGGAATCACGATCAAATTGAACGCTTTTGAAATCGAATTACTCGGCACCGAGATATTGACGGAACAAGTTCCGAAAATGCACGGACTTTAGGAACTAGTTCATGTTTCTCAGCAACCACTCAACCGAATTGAGACACAAATAAGAGATATCATGGTCTCATTGGATGCTGTTGAATTGTTTTGCACTCGAATATCCGGTTCTGGAGATATGCCGAAACAATTTCCGAAAATACTCGAATTTTACGGATTTTGGGAACTAACCCCTTCTTCTCAGCAACCACGGGTCCGATTCAAGTGCAACGAACACCAAATTTAAGGTATTGTAGTCTCATAGAACTTGTTTCTGGAATTGGTTATCTGGTTTCTGAATTATGGCTGAAAGCAGTTCAGAAAAACACGGATTTTAAAAAGTTTGGAGAAGGTTTTGAGTGGATTTTAAAAGGTTTGGAGAAGTTTTGGAAAACATGGATGTCGGGAATTAAGAATTGGACGCAATAGCCGTCAAATGTAAGGTTTATGGTCCTACAGTTTGCTATTAACATTAAGTAGATATGGCATCGGTCACCCAAATTGGATTAAACTATCACCAAATGGAGAAAAAAAAAAATATTGAGGTCTAAGCATATCCCGGGTTATCCAGGAAGTCACTAGAAATATACACACTTCATATAACAGTGAGAATGTGTAACAAAAGAGATGCGGGATGTGGTTCGGGTCACTTGATGCTACTGGTATTGCACTTATTTTGGTTTCGTACGTGACTTGGGGTGTCGCATGATATATTTTGGTCCAGATCAAAAACTGGGCGCTTCTCCGGAGGTACCCTCAACATGTCCGGATGTAACGAATGTTCTTTTGGGCACTCAGTATAACTCATTGATCTTTTAATCGAATCTTTATGTGATTTGAGGCGTCGCATGATAGATTTGAAACGTTTTAGATAATATTTTCAAAAACATTCAATACCCAGCAAACACAAAACATATACGATTTTGTAGCGAATATAAGTACAAAGTGGAGGCGATATAGGTACATGTGTCCATTCGACTTCATGTAAAATGTACGTATATCGCCTCCACTTTTCACTCTTATCCGCTATCATATACGATCCTGTGTTTGCTGGGTGGGACCATAGTACAATCCATTTGGCGGTTGTTCTGTCAAATTCGGTCCAGCGGATACCAAGAAACGTGAGCTTATTCATTTATTTACACACATTCACACGAAAGAGGGATAAAACCAAAAAAAAAATTTTCAGTAGATGCAACAAGTGACTTGATTGAATTTATTTTTGTTGCTTACAAAGCATTATGCATACATCGGTTGATGCCTTTCTTAAATAGCAATCCGATGTTATGAAACACTACAATCTTGATTCTAATGCCATGCAATTTATCATTATTGTGATGAGTGTGCAACAATGATACAGATACATCATTTTTACATTGAAAAGTTACGACAATGTCTTTATCATGCATGCATTCGCGAGTTTGGATTCACTGCAACAAACACAACCGTATGACAACTTCGCAAAGGTGTTGGGCGTGGTTCGATCGTACTTTGGACGAGTTTTTGCGCCATTTAATAACCGTGGATGAAGCATGGATCCTCCTCGGCACATTAGTGACCAAACACCAGTCAAAACTGTGGGTGAATCTGGTGGTGAATGATATCAGAGTTTGAAAAAACAACTGCCTTCCACCAAGGAAAGTTCTTTTCCACTAGGACAACACAAGGGTGCGCACATGTGCAGTTTCCATGGCAAAAACCCATGAATTGGGCTACGATTTGTTCCCTCATCCACCCTTTTCTCCGGATTCAGTCTCGAGTAACTATTTCTTGTTTCCAGACATAAAAAGATTGGACTCCAACAATGAAACCATCTCACATACAATACAAATACCTATTTTGATGATCTCGACAAATCCTATTTTTCGGACGGAACGAAAAAAAAACTTTGAAGGAATGTATTTAAAACTCAAAGAAGTTGAAAAATAGATTATTTTTTATCCAAAACCCAGCTCTCGTATGACATCCTAATCCTAGAGAACATCCGTCCATTGCCCTGGTGAAACAGACAAGGATGTTTCAAATTTATCGGTATTAAAGTTTTGATAAAATCGGCATTTACCGAAATTAACTATTTAATTGAATTATTTGCGTTCATCGTGTCCGAAATTATTGCGTGGAGAAACATACCTAGTATCTGGTTCCGTTCCATGTGCAACCGTCAATGCGATGCTATGCTGTGATATTCGTTGTTGATAATTCCAGCAAATCCATATTTATTTGAAAAGGGTTTACTTAACAAAATAAAATCAAACAAGTTACATTTTTTCTAGATTTTTTTTTATTTTCAATTTGTTGAATTAATTATAAATCAGATTTGTTGCTTCTGCATTTTATTCTAATAATCATTTGAAAAATAAAACATAAGTAAACGTAAAAAATATTTCTTCATTATTCATGCTCACACTAGGTGTCTCCATGTTCCATTCTTTCCAATTGATCAATATTTTTTGCAATGCGTCCCTTCTCCCGTTCATTTTTTCTGTATTTCCTTGTAAAGGTGAAACGATTCATAATTTATTTATGACCCATATACGCTTTTTTCAGGTCACAAATCTTCATCGACGTCTATTAGCTGATGTTTGATGCATTCTTGATGATAACTATCTTTTGAAAATTAGGAGGAGTTTTTGAAACTGAATCCTGAACCGTTTCACCTTTGTAATCACCATTTCACTTGCCAATGTCACCAATCGTTTTTGTTTTGCGTGTACATGTGTGCATGTTTTTTTAATTTTTATCTTTTCCTTTAATCATATTCAATTTCATTGAGAGGACATCAAGGTTTGCATTATTAGTATTATTATTTTCGCTGCTGTTTTAGCATGTGTGGGTGTGGGTTTTGACTGCACATGGCCTTCTCCTTGTTCGTTTCATTTTTATCTTTACTTTTTATTCATGGTTTGATTTGTTTCACTGAAAAATGTTTTCTCATTTGTATGCCTTAAGTTTTAAATCGGGTTGTCTACCAGTACAATATTTATTATTATTTGTTTTCTTGTGTGATTTTTTTTTATCGTAGTTTCCAATACTAAAAGCAATCGTTTGTATTTGTTTGTTTACGTCCGTTTGACCGCTGACGCAGAGGGATAATCCCTGCGCGCCCGTGCTTGTTACATTCATACAGTTATAAATTTATTTGAGTTTCGTCACGTTAAAAATCATGATCGTTGTTTGCAAATGTGAGCAATCTCTCTTTTGCAATTGGTTTTGTTTCGAGTTACAAGAGTGATCCTACAAACAAATTTGAAATACGTGTATTAGTCTTTTGTCGTCCTTCCAAACAGGTTCCATTTTCAGTTCCAACGGGTTTCAAACGGGAAAAAAAGGAATACTTCTTCCGATACGCTGGGAGGGGATTTGGAGTCGGGAGCGATGGAGAGGGAAAGTGATTCAAAGCTGCAAATAATCACAGATAGTCCTTAATCCGTTCTCGAATATCACAGCCCCTCAAAGTTGGCATGTATGTTGGCCAGTGCTGTGCCCCCAGTAAATTGCCCTTTGAGCAGACGGATTAAAGAGTAACAGTTTTGAAATGCGTGTGCTTTCTTGTTACGTCGATCAACACATATGAACGCAATCGTTTGGAATCAATCGAAGTTGGGTTTGCTACAGCAAGTTTAATGTTGATTTACTTGTTCTCTACGTATCGTTAATGAATAATTGTGAATCACACCTATAGTAATGTTTCATTTCATATACCACACTTCTCGCATCGTGCTTAGTTTAGTCAAAATGATGGACATGGTTATCTGACCGCTTCTCGCATACTGACTGTTCATTCGGCTTTCGTTTAATGGCTAATGATAAATTGTTTTTCGTTATGGCTATTATGTCCGAAGATTTTCTGTGTGTTGTATGTGTTTTTTTTTTCTCGGTAAAACATATGTATAATAATCATAATAATATTTTTTTGTTTGTTTTCCGTTTGGTTTGCATCGAATATTAATAAATTGTTGTGTTGTTCTGCTAATTTCTGGAGATATTGTTAATCTTATAATTTTTAAAATTATTCGCATGTTTTCGTATTTCGAGTTCTAGGTTCGTAAAATTTGAGTAGAACTGCTTCTGTCATTAATTTTGTAGAACAGGAAAAGCATTACGAAATTCGATCGACAAATGCATTGAAGTTAACTGCTGGATCGCGTCATTGGTCGATCTTTCTCAATAATGATGAGTAGTTTCAGGTGAGTGAAAAACTACACAACATAATTTTATCTCGATTATCGTTTATCGAACTCTGTCGGTTTGAATCAAATTTCGTAAAGCCACATCAAATTGGAGATCATTAGTGAAAATATTTCATCAGCGTTGGACTCGTTCAATCGAACGAAATATTCTCGTTTGTAGAATTTTTTTTTGTATGCGTTTTGAAATTAATGACAGAATAGGTATTTCGGCAGTATATTCATTTGTTGGTTATCTTACCTGTGTATGTGTGTGTGCTTGTATATAACTGGCAGAGTTTGGTAGTTAAGGTTATTGTTTTACTCCATTCCATGCTTACTTACGAAGAATACATTTCCGTATGAAGTTTTCCATCAATTAAAAAATTGAATGGATTGGATATCTGTCGCAAGCTTTCCTACCAGACTGTATCATTAACTTGAGTGAACTCACTTGTACGATCCGTACGTTCTGATTCTGAGTATTGATTATATCTTCACCCGAATCCCTGAGAAAAAGAGATACCTATATGTTATTTAGAAATATTCTTCTATTCTGAAGCTTCTCCAACGCCATTCGTCATTCGTTACTTCAAAGTTATCGAGTAGCACATTTTTTTCACTGCAATTTAAGTCATCCAACATGACCTTCTGATTTTTCAAATACGAAGATCTAATACTCTCCTCTTCACATAGTTTGTGTTTCCTCCTCAACTCGATTGAAACAAAAACGACTTATAGATAACTGCTATCCTTCTTCTACAACAATTGAACATTTTTATTTAGTACTGTGGTTTGTATTCTAGTAAGAGACAAAGGGTATTAAACTTAAAACAAAAAACACTACTAAATATTAAAATCACAAAATTGCTTTGTAAGGTAATAGAATAAGCTTATATTAATCGATAAAACGTTTTGATTCAGTAAATTCTTACACTTTATCAACAGATTTATCGCAAAACCATAACCAGCTTCAGTGTTCAACAATTCGAACATTTCTTCATTCGGCTTCTATTAGCTGAGAATACGTTCCTTCCTACTTAAAAACAAACACGTACAAAAGGCAACAACGGATCCTAGATCCTTGTGCTACAGAAGAGATCTTTTTTAATGCTAAATACGTTCACCCACTAAACCGACAAGGAAACTGAAACTGCACTCCTCTAATTTCCAATAATCATTCTCCAATCTAAAACTGTCTCAAAATCCTGTCAACTTTGTCAAGAAAAATAAAACATAAACTGGGCTATTATTTATAGATCGGTATGACTACGAAGGAATCGTGTGTGTGTCTAATGAAATAGGAAAAAAAAATCAAAAAATTTCAATCAGAAAACAATATGAATAATGGCTGTGTGCTGCTTCAGCTGTTTCAGCATCATGATGATGTTCAAAGTGTCACGATGTGGCCGTCGATTCTGTCGCTGTCAAACCGGAACCAAACGCTCGCAAAAGTCATCTGAAGACAAACGTCGTCGGATCACCGCTCGCTACCGGTCGTTCATCATCACCAGCAAAAGACGGACAGCTCGCCCGAGTGCTCGTTATTGTGCTTCCAAGTGGTCACAGGTCGTGCTTTGAGCTGAAATTCGGAGCAGAAAATCAAGGAAATTGGTTAGGCTCGTAGTTTTCTAGTTGTTGGAGTTTGTGAATTGTTGGTTTTGCTGTTGAAAACAAAAAATTAAAATCTGGGGCAATATTTATTTAACTGTAGGTACTTTTTTGAAAAGTTGTTCAAATTGGCTAAACAGACCGTGTGTAGGGTTCTCAAGCATTTTCGCGAGCGGCATATTATCGATCGGCGGGATCATAGCAAGCGTCGTAGTGGAACTAAGAATCGGAAGGCACATTTGAAGGTGTTGAGAACGATTAGGGCAAACTCAGGGCTGTTGGGTTATGGTATCGCCAAGAGATGTAACGACAGCCACCGTTAGACACCGTCAGGCAAATTCGTTTGCGAGTATGATTTGGATCTTTTCGGGCCACTAAGCAACCAAACACGACACTGAAGCAGAATATATATTCGCCATTGGGATGCCTGAAAAAACGTATTCTTCCGTACATTAAAGCTCACGATGGGCCTTTGGCGTTTTGGTCTGATTTGGCAAGCTATCACTACAGAGGAGAAAGTGCTACAGTGGTATCGAGACAATGGGGTCAATTTCTTCGCAAAAGACATCGAATCCACCCAACTGCTCTCAATTACGCCCAATTGAGAAATATTGGGCAATTGTAAACTTAATTCGGAGAAAAGTGGAAAGATGAATTAGGTTGAAACAGTGAAGCAGAGATGGTGGAACAAAAGGGCCGCTCGGGTTAGCCAACAGAGTGTCCAAAATATGATATGTGGTATGCGAAGAGAGTCGAGATTTCATCGAAACCAAATCGTTATATTTTTATCATCATTCTAATAATAAATGACCTTCATTTTGATGACACAACATTTTTATTTCCTTAACATGGTTCGGAGATCGATGCGTTTTTTTGCGTCTAGATGTTAAATGAATCAACCTTAAATGTGAGGCAAAAACACCTTAGGATTATGCTATATGCTTGGGAGCTTGCGATGATAAGACCAAGCCAAGTAAAGCAATTGATCAGTTGTTTTGAAAACCTTTGGGATGTCTTTGTCGATCAAATAGCTTAAGGAGTTGAAAATCGTACCAGTGGCATTATCGAACGACGTTCGATAATACATTAGTGCATCTAAAGTGCTGCCATGATCTGTATTTCTGTGAATGTAGATGTATAGCGGGAGAATAGCTGGTTCTATCGATGCGCTAATCACTATATGAAGAAGAAGAAGTAGATGGTGAGGCATCTGTATTACTTGAGAAGATGGCTTGCATGATGTTTGGTTGAATGTCGGTATTCATGAAACAGAGGTCTAAAAAGATTGTCCATTTCCATTCGCTATTTCGTTAATCTGTCGTAAGAATGCAACAGAATGATACTCTAATTGTTAGGTTTTTGTACTCTCCGTGCGTGAAGTAACGATTATGATGTAGAAGGAGAGGTTCGCTCATCACCATGAGGCACCAAAAGTGGACAGTAATGTTTGCTAGAAGGAAAGATTTGAAGAGAAAGTGTTGCAGTTTCATCAAGTGCCGAACATGTGTTTAAGTATATTTGTTGGATGCATTAGTCCAATTATTCTCAGCTGCTTGACTACTATTTTTGAAGACCCTTTGAATAAACGTTGAATGGGTTGAAAATGAGGGCAATTTTGATGCCTTCCGTTTTTCGTTACCGATCAATATCTTTCTCAAGAAAATCTGTACACTTTCTTGTAAGTCAATTGCGATTTGTTTTGGTGTAAATAGTGAAGAGACTCTATGCTAAACCTCTTCTGCAGACACTCAGATCGAAAGGTTTCCAGTCCCGGTAGTCTAAAACATGGCCCACTTAGTAATGGGACAAACTTTTTTACTAGGAATCCAGGAAAATTTAAACTTCACTTGATCCCTTTTTTGAAATATAAAATATATTTTTTAGTATAAAATATAAAAAACCGAAACATTTTTTTAAACTATCAATAAAAAAAACGCAAGCAAATTCCGTTAAATTCCACTACAGACAACTTATGTTTTGACAGATAGGCCCATTTTATCTGCGACAAACAGATTTCTTCAGTGTTGAATGTTCTACTGGAAGAGCATTGCAGTAGGTCTACTATTTATAGTACATTTTTGTGTACCGAAAATGTGTGTGGTGTTTTGTGTTCGTTCTACCTAAGAGATGTGTCTGTTATGCGAACTTGTTTGTATTATATCTGTCACATGACAGTTCGTCGTTTAGTTATCCTAAAAGTTATGAATTGCTACTCGATCGGTAGGTTAGTCAATTGTTGTTGTGTCGTCTAGTGTGTTGTTTAGATGAAAAATGTTTTTTTTTGCAGCGCTCCAAGTGGACATTTTTGGGAAGTATTTGACGTCTTTTTGTTGACAATTATAATAATAATGATTTTTTGTTTAGTTCATAAAACACTCTCGTTTTCGAGAGAGTCACCATGCTAGAGGAGCGTAGAAAAAAGAAGGTCCGCATCCAAGCTGGCTCAAGTGTAGAGTTTTCAAACACCAGACCATCAAAACACACAGAGAAACCTTGACCACGACTAGCGAGTCTCAAAGTAAACGCCAATGTGGAACTGCCATTCAATTGCTCCATAGAAAGATCGTGAGATCCATCAGAATCAACCCAGGTATGTCTGATCGCGATTTGAGTGAAATTCCACCTATAGTACAATGCAGCCGACTTCGAACAACTTTCAGGTACACAATTTCACAAGGCGCAAGCTTGACCCTGTCAGATTCAAATTCGTTTTTGGGAATAAACTTTCACCAAAATAATATGATACATACTTACAACCGGTCGCTGTTAAACTGTCGATTACAGTTCGGGCCCTTATTGTAGCACTTTGCCTATGTTCTGTATTTTGTTTAACGATTTTCTGCATCTTATAGGTCTTCATATTGTATCGTTCCTTGATGCGTTCTTGATGATAATTCCAAAATTATTTCTAGCTTCATTGAGCAAATCATGTATCCACATTGATTTGTTCATACTAATTAGAGATACCACTTTGGGAACGTCCATTAATTACGTCACGCAAAAAATGACTTTTTTTAACCCCCCCTCCCCCCCTTGTCACGTTTTTTGTATGGACCTTCATTTTTTTTGTATGGATCGTCACGTTTTCCCAAAACCCCCCCTCCCCCCTTACTGCGTGACACAATTAATGCACCTTCCCTTTGTGGTTCAGTTTTTGGTCCATTGATAGTGTCCCTCAAACTTGTTTATGATGAATTTCATACTACGTGAGGTAATCCAAAATGCTTTGCTAATTTTCGCACTGTTACATCCTTTTCACTTAGCCAGGTGTTACAAAGCTAAACTTCACTTAATTTTTAAAGCGCAACGGTTCGGATACAACGAATTTAATCCGTGGACATGGAGCATGCTGTGAGGACCACTTGAAATCCATCATAAATAAGTGCGTGCAATGCAAATGAATGTGGATAGCATTTTCCGGGTACAATCTGTCTAAAAAAACACACCGCCGAAAAGCAGCGGAGTGTGAGGACATGGATCAGTTGCACCGCGCTCAGGAAACGCCGAAATTTTATCAGATGGAAGTCATGCCAACAATGAGCTGCAGAAGAACTTGCGATCTAAGAATATTCACCCGCAAACTAAATGTACCGTGTACAAAATGTTGATAAGACCTTTGGTTCTCTACAGGCATGAGACGTGGACAATGCCGATGGAGGACCTGTAACCATCTGGTGTCTTCGAACGTCGGCAGGCGAACATTGGGCGAACCCAGCATCCAGAAAGTGGCGAAAGCTGGAAGGATACGTTGGGCTGGGCATGTTGCAAGAATACCGGACAACAACCCTGCAAAGATGGTGTTCATCTTCGACCCGGCCGGTACACGAAGATATGGAACGCAGCGAGCAAGGCGGGTGGATTAGGTGTAGCAAGTTCTGGCGAATGTGCGTATGTGCGTCAGTAACGAGGTTGGAGGAAAGCAGCTTTCACCGAGTACAATGGCAAAATGTTGTAGAGGGCCTGTTCATAAACCAAGTAGACTCATTTTTGAAAATCTCAGACTAATCTCACCAACCACCCCCACCCTTCCTATACTTTTCTCCGTAAATTCTTTTTAAAATTTTGTATAAATTCTTTCCGAATTTGGGATCGTATTTCTCAAAAATCTCTGTATTCTGAAATTCTTTTAACACCACCAGAATAGAAAGTTCACTAATGTGCTTTGTAACATGGAGTATTTTCGAAAGTTTGGATTAACTGCAAATAAGTTATGTGTTGAATGTCCCAAAACCTATTTGTATTTAATCCAAACTTTCTGAAAATACTCCATGTTACAAATAACATTAGTGAAATTATGGTTATTTCTATTCTGGTGTTTCTATCTTGATTTTGACTCCAAAAAAATTTGAACAATATTTTACGATGTGTTGGATTTCTGAAAACTGTGAGGTTATGAATATTCTGAAATTTTCAAACGTTTTGTAACCTCGCAGTTCAAAAAGAATTGTAAATTTCTGTGGCTGACCATGCACATAGATAGACCGTGACATAAAATACACGTTTACACAATAAATCGTGTAATGTACTGAATAATTGAGTATTCAAAGCAAAACATGACGAATTTTAACTGATGCGTAAAATTCGCCCTCGATTAATTGCAAGCGTTAACAACGAAGTGCAATGTTTCTTTGAACAGACCTCATTTTGACGATATCTGGTTTAAATTTACATTAATTTATACCAAGTCTAGCATTCTATGTACGTGCTTTAGATAACGCAGAAAAATACATGTATATTTCAAACTGAGTATTGTCTAAAATATTGCTCATCTTCGCTAGCAGCATTTCTCACATATTACTGCTTTGTGTGAAATGAAGTACATTTCTACGCGGTTCTGTCTTTAAATCACAATGAAAGCTCAGTTTGAGCGTATTGTGAACAGAAAGATTTTTTTTTAATAAGCGCGTAAAATTTGCAAACAACGAAATTGTTTGCAATCTTTCATTCGCCATACCACAATGATTGCTATTTTTCGTACAACAGGCTACATTCAGGCATTATCTGACTTAAATTTACATGAAATATCACATTATTTTTTGCCAAATCTAGTATACTCTTTATGTGCATTTGATAACGCAGAAAATTCAATGTTTTTTATCTATTTCAACATCATTTTTTTCAACATATTTTTTTCAAAATGTGTACGCAAGAATATATAAAAAAAAGAGATATTCACTCCGACTCATCTCCAATGTGGTGCATGAACTACATGCATCTCTGCTTTTCTTCGTATTTGTTCTCCCTAAGTACACATAAAAAAAGAAACATTGAATTTTCTGCGTTATCTAATGTACATAATGGGAATACTAGATTTGGCAGAAACTTGTGGGATATTTCATGTAAATTTACACCAGATAATGCTTGAATCTAGCGTGTCGTATGAAAGATTGCAAAGATTGTTGTGAATTGCATGAAAGATTGCAAACAGTTTCGTTGTTTACGCCTGCTTTAGCTTGTTATTAAATAAGGGGGCATTTTACGCGCTTGCTAAAATTCAAAAAAAAAATTCTGTGCCCCAACCCATGAAACCAGACCATCCATCAGACTCTTGTTTATTTTGCAAAATTGCAAAATTCAAAAGTTTAATGCTTATATATCTATAATTTGGTTATATAGTATTTAATGAATGCATCAACTATAGTGTACATTTGAGATAAAAGGCTTTTTGTGACAATCTCCAAGTTCGCTCTTTTGCCTCAACGGACACTTTGTGCTCAAAAACTTCCCTTTTCCTCTCATACAAAAGTAAATAAATTCTCAGAAGTACCAGACAGGGAGTCGCTTCCTTCCCAAATGCAATTTTCATTAAACATTCAAAGTGCTTCGCTGAGGGCGGTATTCCGATATAACATCAGATATCCCTTCTCTTGTATAATGTTTAGAGCTCCTTTGTTATAGAATACTTTCAAGAGTATTAACCTTCTTGGGTGCCGTGGTCAATACAACCTGAAATGGATTTTCAAAACGCTAGCACTTGCTATGAATAAGCCTCTAGAAGTTTGATTTTCTCGCCGTTCATTAATCTTTTTTTTGTTTCTGTATTAAAGTGGCATTCAGCATCCTGGGCTGTTTCGCCACTTCTTTCATCATACAAAGTTAAGTTTCTGCATCGAACTCAATTTATTTTTTGACATTTCTTAATGGCTCTTAAAAAAACTTAAGAATAAAGTATTTCGGGTCACATTGACCAGGATTTCAAACAATGTGAGGAAGGCATGACCAAAACGGAACAATCCGGATGCCCCGAAGAAACATCCTTGTTTGTAAAAAAGAAATGACAATTTTCAATACAGTTTTGGATAATTTTCACTACATTTCTACTTTGGGTGCTTCCAAAATCAACGAAACGGATCCAATTGACAGAACTTTTTTCGTTTATACGTTTTTAGTCATTTACGTTGGGACGTTTAAGAATATTTCAATGTGATTTGAGAACAACACAAGGTTGCCACAAGCTTCTGTTCGAGGCCCATTACTGTTTATTGTACTAGGGATTTAAAATCATCTGATTGTACCTATATAGAGTGCAGCACCAATTCCCGTCACCAATTGCTATTACTCAACCGTACAAGAACCAAATGACTTCAAATTCTGTTCATGAATAGTTTCACATAGACGCTAGGCATATACAAATAAAAATCAAATCATTTGGAGTGAATTCATGAAAAATCATGAAGTTTGAGCCGTCGAAGAGCATGCTCCGATGAGTAATTGTATCTGTCGCCGCCTCAGAGATCGTAGCAAAACATGCCTTCTTCCGGCACAGATTCTTTGTGGGATCGGGTCAAAAAGGGCACCAGAAACTGAAAATTGGGACTCCATCAAGCATTTTGACTAACCCGAAACACCTGATTCGTTAGACATACCCAAGGAACTATAACTGTTATGTTTGTGTTCTCCGTACGTTGGGTGATGGCTATGATGTAGAAGGAGGTGTTCATCACCTCATCACCATGAGGCCCCAAGAGTGGACAGTAATGTTTGCTAGAAATGAAAGATACGAAGAAAAAGTGTTGAAAGGCTGTCAGGGTACGGCAGGTGATGGTTCTAGCGGTTGTTTGTACACACTCCGTTTTGTTGCCTACATGAGAGAGAAACTCTCTCCTTCTGGGTTTATTTTTGTAGATAACGTCTGATTTTACACAAATTGTCGAGTACTGCTATACCCAAGCCCTTCGCTCAATTTTCAATACTTCTATTCTATTTTCACAGTCTGCCGTACACTGACAGAACTATACCATTTCTCTTCATATCTTTCATTTCTAGCAAACATTACTGTCCACTCTTGGGGCCTCATGGTTATGAAAAAACGAATGAACGAATCTCCTTCTACCTCCCAAGGAAGTTTAAATAATACCCTCAAATTATCAACTTCCAAATAAATACAATCTTAGAACATTTGATTAGGATCATCAAAACTTTAAGTCTTAGTCAAACATGGGCAAACAAAAAAAGCCTCTTTCGATCACTTGTTTCTCATAATGCCATGCATTTTCATTGAAAAAAAGAAGCCTAGGAACATTGATAAATACTTAATGAAGGCAAGTGTAACAAACCGGAAACATCATAAGTGAAGTTTGAGATTAACAATTGAACCTATACACTAGCAACGATCTGCTGCCCAATATGTTCATATCAATAAAACTTTGATCATATTACAGTACTGCTGAACTTTCACCACTATTTTGCACTAGGTTTAAGCTACATGTATTCTTTCGTTTCCGTAAACTGTTAAAACTGTTTCCTCTTGTCTTCAGTTGTGTTATAAAATTTTATTTGAACAAAAAAGCCTAAACTAAATATGTAACGAAAACTATAAATATAATCACATGGAAATCCATATCACATAGCGACACACTTTCGGAACCGACTGTTCGGTATCGCATCGAACTTGTAGATACTCACTTGCTGCATTTTATCGAAATCTAAACATGGCCGGTGCGGTCGCGGCGCCCGCTGCTGCTGATGGCGGGACTGTCTCCGCCGAGGTGACACCGCACAGTGGAACACCTTCGCCGGAGGGCTAACCGAGCGACTAATTTCCATATTGGCTACTGCTATGGTGGCACCACCACCCCCACCACCACCTCCACATGACTCCTGGCCACCGCCTACGAATGGCATTCCCACTGGTCCTCCCGGGCCTGAGCTGGCACTCGTGGGAGTATTTGTTGTACTTAACAGTGCTAGATTGTTACTATTCTGCGATTGATGTTGATGTTGATGCGGATGATGATGTTGATGATGCTGCTGATGATTGCTGATGCCGGACGTTACCGCCGGACTATCACAGGTGGGCAAGCCTCCGATGCCCCCGTAGACAGTGCCAGCAGCGGTGGCTCCTCCCAGGGACGAGAGCGAAGACGTCGTCGACGAGATCGACGAGGACGATGATATTCTAATGTGCTCCAAACCGCGACCACTTTCCGTCAGGATGAGGGGTGTGGTCGAACGCTGGATTATATGGCCACGGTGTGGTTTTAAAGCTTCTAGGGGTGGCGATGTGCGGAAATTTACCGGTGCCGACATCAATGACTGATGATGGTGATGATGACCGTGGTGGTGGTGATGATGATGATGATGTTGCTGCTGGTGCTGATTTTCGAGCAGATGACGAACCTGTTGTGAGAAGAGAATCATCTTCAGTTTCATTTCATAGCATTGAGTGGTAAGCCAATTTGCAAAACAAATAGCTATTCAAATCACTGTCCAAAAAAACTCACCTCCTCATCCGAACTGTGCGCTAGAGATCGTTTACGCTTCTCGAGTAGATTGTTAGAACTACATCGCTTATTTGCCCCCGCCTGGGTGGGTGTGATCGCCAATGGCCGAAGCGTACCTGCCGCAAGGGACGAAGCCAGGCACAACTCCTCTGTGCAGTCATCGAGCTCGCCTCTTGCTGTGTCATAACCAACTTCTACCAACGAGTGATGGCCTGAGGAAAGTCGATTGAAGTTTTCACTGTTCTCGAGGTCGATACCGGTAGCACATTCGGCACCACTCCCATTACCGTCTCCACCGCCGTCACCCTCAGTTTCACTACCACCCACTTCGAGGATACCGCCGTTGATCACTTCTAGCTCTTCTTCGGAACTGTTCTGATCGTACATCAGCAAGTGTGAGGCTGCACCCAGGAAAGCGGGTGATTCCGACGAGCATGCCGTATCTGTCGGCGATGCCGTGTCTTGACGGGAGCTCAAACCTGCAAAGCAAAGAAAAAGAAAATTATGCATTAGTAAATTGTTTTCCCACTAAACGCTTGGACGGTGATGAACGTACGACTATTGGGTGAACCTGAAATTGATAGCGCCAGAAATGAAAGAGAGACGCTATTTGGCAGAAGGCAGTCACACATCCTACCGGCACGTTTCTTCGTTGCACAAATGATGCAATCTCTAAACCGCAGTGCCAAACGCTGAAATCTTGAAATCTTAATCGTGTCGAGCTTCCAAAAGGGTTTCAGACCTACTGACGCCCGCAAGAACATATGATCTCTCTTTTATAGCTTCCGAAAGGTTTGCATGTGCTAGTGCAAACAGCAGACAGAATTCAGCTATCAACCGCACTCGATTCGCTCGCAGAGCTCACAAAGTCAACCGGCATCGTGTTTTGTTTTGTCGATTATATGGCTCCAAATGTGGTTGTTTAGTATTTGATAGCGATTTTACCGGTGTACAAACCGTGTGTGATTGTATGGCAGCGGCGTGTAGCTGATCGGAGTGTTTGTTTCACCACCGTAGCACCGACTAAGAATGGAACGAACACATGTTTTCGACTTAATCATTGTCATCCTTATCACGTACTGCTACGGTCTAGGAAGGATGGAACATGTCAATCAAATCGGTATCAGTAATTCAAATTTCCATCTATTCTCATTAGATTGGAACTAAACTGCAATCGCTAACGTGTATCGGCTCCATACCACGGTGAAGTGGAAAATTTGTTGTCCAATTTCCCCACCACTAGAGAGCCGTTGCACGTACGAATATGAGAGTGTCATTACTGTCCTAGATGGAATAATCCCCTACACTCGAAAATCCATGCGTAGTGCTAAGCGCTGAGAGAATGTGTACATCGCTGCTAGTTCAACTAGCGGGGGTGGATGGGGTACAGCACAATCACTCAAGATTGGTAAATATTTACACATTTTTAGAAAATTAAAAGAAAGAAAGCTATGCGTTAAAGTTGAATATTTTCGTACGAGAGGTTAAACCGGAATACATTCTAACTTCGTGAGCTGTTCGAAACAACTTCTCTAACAAATTGGAAAACTAGGAAAATTTAAATTAACACTTCACTTGATCACTTTTTCTAAAAAAACTCCAAAACTGAAACACTTTTTTAAACTGTCACTAGTAAACGCAAGCAAATTCCATTAAATTCCACTACAAAAAGCTTATCTTTTTTGAAGAAAGGCCTATTTCGTCTGCGACTTACAGACTTTTTCATTGTCGAGTGCTCGACTGGAAGAGAACATCGCAGTATGCCTAGTATTTACAGTAGATTTTGTGTACCTGAAATGTGTGTGATGTTTTTGTTCGTTCTACGTAGGAGATGTGTTTGTTTGATTGAACTTGTTTTGTGTTTTGGTATATTAAAAACTATTAATTCCCATAAATGATAAGAAAAATTAGTATTCTAGGTAATGAGAGGTTTGATTCATTGAGATTACTTATTTCATTTAACCATTGTTGGGTTCGATTGGACGTGTGACATGGCGCTGCATCCTGCTGTAGGACAACGTTTTGGTCCTCAGAGAAGTTGGCCTTCATCCAGGGAAGCACTTGGTCCTTTAAAATACCGATATACACTTCGGTATTAATTTTAACTCCAGCATCAATGAAAACAGGCGGCATTTTCAAACCGTTGGACGCCACCAAGCCAAACATCATGACACCAGCCGGATGTTTCGTTTGAAATTTGAATTTCAATTTTTCTGGAACGTTCTCCATTTTCTGCGGTGAAATGAACCGGTCCGTGCGGTTGTTGATGTTGAAAAACTTTTCGTCGGAGAACAGGATTATCATTTTTCCTTCTTCAACAAGGAAAGCAATCTAAACTGTAAACGGTAAACTATTGCCAAATGGCACCATACCACCTTGGTAATCCCTTTCGGCTTCTTCTGGGCGAACAAACTGGTGATCACTTCTTACGCGAACATTTTGACAAATTTGCAATAAAACAACAACCCTGTAGTGTTGCTTATAATATCACTCACCCAAGCTAAAAATAGATTTAGGAAATTCACTTAGAATTTTGTTTAAACATAGAAAGCTGTCAATTAATAACTGTGGAAGTGTTTCTAGAATACTAAGTATACAGTATGCCAAAGCTCGTTAGAAAAAGTATCAAAGTCAGTTTATAAGAAGAAGAGAAGAATTGTTGAATCTATGCTTAGTATAGCATTTTTGCATTCCATCATCGCACAAACTACGCCAAATGTGAACCTCTGAATCAGAAGATGGCAACCAACAATTTTCATTGCAAAATAATCGATTTCACAATTATCAAATCCAAAAATTAAAAAACACACGAAACTTACTGTTACGAATGGTCTATTTTTGATTGTCGGCTACAAATGCTAATAAAAATATGCGTCAAAGAGAATCCTCCAGAAAAAATATACAGTTAGTTCAATCGTTCATATCTGTTTTTTATGCACTGATTCAAATGAATATGCTCATTTAGATCACTGCATTTTTTCATTTAGATGCACTACATTTTAACAAATATTAAATTGAGAACACACTATTCAGGCTTCTAAGACTACGTCTGGGTCCTCCCTTAACTCAGTACAAAGCAATAACATGCTGAAGGTGACTGGGTTCGATTCCCGGTCTGGTCTAGGAATTTTTCGAAAATTGCTCGACTCCTGAGCATATGAGCATAGAGTATGATTGTGCTTGCCACAGAATCATTCTAAAGAGTGTATTCGATATAAATGGCACACACATATATACTCATCAAAATTAAACTGATTATCGGGTTTTCTTGAAATTTTCAGGGAATGAAGAAGTTCCGGTGAATTTGGTGGGTTCATATCCTTTGGCACAAAATTGACTCCGTTGGCTCGGTACCACTCCAATACGTTTCGAGCGTAGTGGCAGGATGCTAGATCAGGCCAAAACAGAGTTGATCCTTTGTGCTTCTTAATGAATGGCAAGAGACGCTTCTTAAGGCACTCTTCCGTGTAAATCGCACCGTTTATTGTTCCGGAAGTGATGAAGGGAGCACTTATTTCACCACATCCGCAAATCGCCTGCCAGATTAGAAACTTCTTTGCAAATTTCGATAGTTTCTTCTTTCGAACATCCTCCGGAACATAAAACTTCGACTTGACAACGAAATTTTCTTGCCCAGGAAGTTGACGGAAGTCGGCCTTGACGTATGTTTCGTCATCCATCACGATGCAACCGGATTTGGTGAGCAGCTTCGTGTAAAGTTTCCGGGCGCGGGTTTTCGCAGTGATGTTTTGTTTTTCATTCCGGTTTGGGGCTTTTTGCACTTTGTAAACATGTAACCCAGCACGCTTCATGGTTTTCTGCACAAAACCGACTGACACCTTAGAATTTTTAGCGACATCTCGAATTGACATGTTTGGACGGTTCTTGAATTGTTGTACGACTTTCCTGGCCATTTTACTGTCCATTGGACCACTTTTACGACCACTCCCTTCCTTTCTTTGGACACTCAGATGCTCCTTGAAGGTTCTTATTACACGAGACACAGTTGTATTTGCAATTCCAAGCCTTTCAGCAATCCACCGGTGGGACGCCCCTGGATTTTGATTGTGAGTGCACAAAATTTTCTCACGGACAATTTCCTGTTTCGACGACATGACTGGAACTACTGAATGTATAACTATGAAACTTGGCAGATGTAAATAATACACTATGGATAAGATCTACTCAAATTTCTAGGTTTTTTACTCATACGATTAAAAAGTTACAGAAGATTTTCTGTTTGCCATTTTTATCGAATACACCCTTTAATGCAAAAATGGTACCTGTCATAGAAAGCTAATAATTAATAACTGTGGAAGTGCATTTAGAACACTACGTTGAGAGCAAGCTATAAGCGAATTATGAAAATAAGCTTGAAAATGCTAAAAGAAGAAAGAAGACTACGTCCCGTATTTACAAATCGACACCACATTCCCTGCACGAAGCGTTTCACGCCTTCCACCCTACACTATTTTGAGAAGCATCTACTAATGAATGACAACCAAAAGCATCATGGTGTGTTACACACCTACTGTTGTCGTCGGTGCCTCACAGAGAGATCGAAAGTCTGTAGCACGCTTGTGAAGGCGCTACTTTGTTGTCGAACGGGCGATGTCTTGCCTTTTGTCGCCGAAACCGAGGACGCTGAAGCCGTGAAATGGGTCTCATAAAAGGTGAAAATGAAAAATAAGAACATTTGGGCAATGATAACTGCTAGCTTAAATATTTACTATCAGACTGCATTTGATCTGATGAGATTTCGCTGATTTGTTGATAATCAGCTGATTTTTCAAGGAAATGTCGGTCCAAAAGAAGTCCATTACCGGATAATTTTTACTGCCAGTTTTTTAAGCACATTAGGACCACATTGTTATCAAAAACAACTGATCAGCTGTTTTGCTAATACGAAAGTGATCGCACTTGAGAAAATGAAGTTATTTTAAAGGTTTTTAGAGGTGTTTCTCAGAACGTTTACTCCAAACAGCACTTAGCTGTTCAAATTCAGAGGACTAAAATTCTGTGTGTGATCCAATTTCCATAAATAAATAATACGGAACATTCGTGTTTTACGACATTTGGTATAAATTTTTTAATTTTACAATTTGACCATTGCGGTAACCATCCATCGCATTTCCTAAAGCTGTCCACAAATGTATGTAAAGGGGTGTCCACGATGAAATTGCCACACTATGAAATTGCTCTAACTTTTTAACCGTTGGGTAGAATTTAATGAAAATTTGGGTGGATTTAGTTCATAGTGCATTATTTACATCCTGCAAGTTTTAAAGTCCTGTGATCAAAACTCGCGGAAATGGAGTCGAAAAGAACAGCTGCGCATTCATCACG